>JAESVK010000337.1:637884-677495 GCA_017140935.1 Hamamelis virginiana | reverse complement strand
ATATATATATATATATATATATATATATATATATATATATAGAGGACCATCTCTCTTTTCTCTCTCTAGTTCTCTCTCTCTCTCTCTCTACAATAATATAAATAAAATGGAACTTTGGGTCTACCACTAATGTTAGCTTGACTTCCAAGGAAAATAATATGCAGATCGAAAGTTGAATTGAATGGTTATGAGTGAACAATGAATTTCAACCATATAGACTCTTCTGAGAGCTTTAATATGTACGCATGGGTTAAAAGCACAACGTTTCATCTTGATAAGATATATATTGAACAATTTTATTGAGTTGCAGACATAAAGATGAGAGTGAAAGAGAGGTCAGGGGATGGACCAGGCACTACATAGCACTCGTGCTCATAGCTAGGTTGGCTAACATTTTCTAAAATTATTTACTGAGAACTATCTCTTCACATAGACGCATACTACTTTAAAATTATGTTCAAAATTCAAACCATATCTTCACGTATCAAATTTTCTATACTGAAAATGATTGTGGCAAAAATTGTGGACCTCTAATTTTTTTCATAATTTTTGTTACAGTCACTCGACTCACTCTTAGCCATGGGCGGATCCAGCTTGTGACCAGGGTGGGCACGTGCCCACCCTCAAATTTTTTTTTAAAAAAATTAGTAGGTATATATAAATTCAAATAATATAGATTTGCTAAAGTGCCCACCCTCATTTTTGTTTTAAATCCTTATCTACGTTTTAAATCCTTATGATAAGCCTCTTGTTTGTTACTTTTTGTTTATATAAACAATGTATTTTGGTTTTTGGCCTTTTTTTGTATTATATATATTAAAGTTTGAAATCAAAATACAAAAGGTGCCCACCATGAATGGAATTCCTGGATCCACCCCTGCTCTTAGCATAAAAATTTTCCCAACCATTCTATCAGTACTCCTCATGTTATGTAGAAGTGATTAACTTATTATTACTCTATCTCTCATATCAAGTGCAATTTTGATATCCAAAAGTGATTTAAAAATTAGCTAGCGCACACAAGCCGCATATAGCTAATGTACGTGAGGTTCTTTGAATGCATTTCCATGCCGACATGTGTGCATGCCAGCCCATATCTATTTGTTCCTATTTTTTTAATAAAAAAAAAATTATTTATTTATTTTTTGTGATAAAAATTTAATTAATTACGAAACATAATAGAATATGGATCAATAGAAAGTCGTGAGTTGGTTGTTTTGAGTTGCTTTGTTGTAGGGAAATTAACCATGCTTTAAAGATGAAGCTGCTATGGTGGTGGTTGTTTGTGGCAGACAACAGATCTCAGCCGTCAATTCACTGCTTGGAAAATGTCCTTGGTGAGAGAGAGGGTTCACAACAACAAAGCCATGGTCAGGAATAAAACTTTTATGTGGCTTATCACATGGTTTAGGGCCCTAGCATGTTAGGAAAAAAAAAAATTCAGTCAGCATGAAAATAACGTGTCAAATTTAGATAACCCTCACAAGTAAAAACAGTCCCATGCCAACACTAGCACTATATCTCCCGATTACTACCAGTTTTTTTTGGATAATTTACTACCAGTTATTAGCTACACAAATCTTGTTTTAAATAAATAAAGAAAGAAAAATATAATGGAGTCTTGCAAGCAAGTATTAGGTAACCATCCCTCTTTGATGTGGTTCATGAACAGTGGTGGGACATCTTTCTGTCTATAACAGAGACCCTCTGTCCATGATCTTTCTTTTTCTATGCTTTTTCACTTTTCATTTGGACAGTATTAGAGGAACCGGCTCATATACGTCTCCCATTACATGAGATGAAACCCACACACATATGAATCTAACATTTTGGCAGATAGTGTTGTGGCAATAGCTTCCAAATTTCATCTTAACAACATCCAAATGCACAAAACAAGAACATTAGAGAGAATGAAAAGCAGTTGCAAATTGATCTACAGAATCAAGTATTCCTCATTTTGTTTCTGTAAAATTTCATATATATATATCCACCATTCCATCTTAACAAAATAAATTCATATATGCAAGAAAGGAAAGATGTATAAATCATAATCTTGCATAATGACCATCGTAAGGCCTGCTTTATAAGTTACTGGTCATAAAGCCAATATCTACAAAGTTTACTCCATTTTTTTTAAAATATTCTTGACATTGAGATCATGGAAGATGGGTTTTCAGTTGCCTTTTATCCCTTGATAGATGGTGTAAACTCTGGTTTTGAAAGTCTTGAGGAATTGCCAGAAATCCTGTACAGCAGTCAGTAGTACCTTGGACGAGGACGGGTTGTATATACACCAGGGTGCTGCGTATTGGTGGGAAAATTTCCATATGGTCTTGGTGTCAGAGTTGCAATGGGTGAACCTGAGAACAAAAAATCATAATTATCAACAAAAATTATAATTATCCATCAATCTCTGCAAGAACAATACAAATAACCAATCAAAGGATGAAATAGTGGTGCACAGAAAATCCATGGCATTAGAAACAAAATAAATAAATAGATTAACAATCAAGCATAAATAAAGCAGTTTTTCAAGGTGAAACATGATACACATCAAGAGATAGCGGTGGGCAGTGGGTTACTTTTTAAAACTCTTAATTAGAAAAAATTTGCAAGAACGGAAAAGATAAAGATTCAGTGTATAAATGAACTCCTTGAGGACTACGATAACTGCTCTTTTCATCCACAAACTTGTAAAGGCTTCTCCAACACCCCAATGTCAAATTAAAATTCAAAACACTGTACTAAAGATTTCTGAAGAGTTGAGAGTAGCAGTATAAGTTACATCTCTTAATGCATATATCTTTTTCCCCATTTTGAGCCATGTAGTATGAAACAGCGTTCAAGAAATGAGAAAACATTATGGTGAGATGAATGAGTGTCAGTACCTAAAATGATAGAATAAGAAATGAATGCATTGATGAGAAACTGGTAGCACTAATTAAGAACAAGATAAGAGAAAGGTGTCTAAGATGATTTCGGACCAATGAATGCACAAGTACCCATAGGTGATTTGATTTAAGTTGAAGACACCACAAAGAGGAAGAGGATGTCAAAATAGGTGGGTCAAGTTGGTGAGAAATAAAGTAATGGTCTATTTATTTAAAAGAGAATGCAGTCAGCTGAATGACGAAAAAGAATTCATGTAGTTGACACCGAGAAGTTGTGATTTAAAACTTTGTTGTGTTGAGTTGAGTTGTAATGTTTTTAAATATATACTAAAATATTGTCAACTTGTCATTCCATTAGTTTCACATCTAATCACAATATTTCTTATTGTTCCCGAGTTCTAAAACCAAAATTATTTCATAGACAGAATTTCTGATTCCTGGATTAGTCACTTTGACAATCGACAAGGTCCAGGAAACAAATAATCTAACCAAAACTGGATGGAACCGCATAAGCAGCAAACAATGCGATAAAATACCTACCATATCCAGTTGGACGACTGTGTAAAAGTGCAGGATCTCTTGGAATTTGAGAATCAGGCCGGGGAACTCCAGGATAACTATAATATCCACCATGATTGTTTGATGTGAATGGTGCTGCACTTTCAACTGGAGATCTGTAAGTACTTGTTCTTTCAAAGTTATACCTACTGTAAGGTTCAACCATACTACTACTGTAAGGGTCATTACCAGCCCCTGGATCAGAAATCCTGCTTTCAATGTTGGATGTTCTATAGTGGTCATCAACTCCATAGCTCCGGTAAGGATCCGTACCACTTCCATAACTTAAGTAGGTTCCAACAGGAGCATCTCTTGGTACAGAAGGATTTTGATTGCTTTGATATGCTCCAGAAAATGGCCCTGTTCTTCCATGAAGTCCAGGCCCCTGAAATGCTGGGTTCATCTGCAGCTCTTGAGAAATCAGTTCCAAACTACTAAGCCTAATTTTTCTATCAATGACATTAGAGAAATGTTCAACTCAACAGAAAGAATGGTAGAAAGCGTTAAAAATGACTTGGGAAAGAAGTCATATCATAAAAGCATTGACCACTTTTCAAGTCTCAGTCTTACCCATGCTGTCACTGACCTCACTAGAAACATATCATTTGACAGAAAAATTCAAAATCTCACGGAAGTAAGAAATTACGAAGAATCAAGGTTCTTCCTTGAACAATCAAATTGAGCTTCTTCATTGAAGCAAAAATGACTATAAGAAGTCTGCAACTTTCACTTACTTGATTAGGCCTTTGATAATCATAGTTTGACGGAGGAAGAGGAGAATGAGAACTTTTCCAGGGTCCACCAGTGACTGAACCAAAGGGAAATATTGTCATTACCATATCCATATGAAATATAACAAAAATATATAGGGGCCAGTTGCCAATTTCAAACCCACAAAATGCTACATGTAAACCTGATAAAGCTCCTCGCTTTTGCAGTGGAGGGCTAGTATATGACTGGACAGAATTTTCCTGTGAACAGGTTACAGAGTCACTCTTTAAGCTCAGATTGGATGTGGATGCTAAAGCACACTTCATCTCAGCCAAATATCTCTGCGACTCTTCTCTGTTGAGTTCTGGAAACATAACCTTGTAACAGACATAAACAAATTAGTTGCATAACGATTAACAGCGCACGAGATGAATTCCAAAATCTTGATTCTTGAATTATTACCTGATCAAAATACTCATCTGAACCAGGCATGTCCTTACTCATAGGCAAAACATAATTGGCTGCCATGGACATAATACAAGTGACAATAAAACCACAAATTATTATGATCGAAAGAAGCAATTGAAAAGAGATCATCCAAATAGCAATTAAGAGAGGCAAGCTGACATAATTATTAGTAGGATACCTAGCATATCATTTACTGCATCGGCTGGTACCTCCTTTCCCATCTCTTTAAATCTTTTTTGAGCTCGAAACTTCAGCTCTTCTGGTTTTGGAAAGACAACAACAGCAATCTGATCGGGGGCATATCATTAACTTTTATACAAATCTTCAAACATATAATTTTTAACATAAACAAAGTGAATACTATTATTTACTTACCTTACGAAAGTTTGTAAAAGGTCTCAGTTTACGTTTACGCGCATTCTTGAAAACATTTGTTTGATCAATTATGTAATTACGAGGAGTCTTGGCAGCCCTGGACATTAGGGTATTAAAAATACCAGTTGCTCGGTCCATCAGGTGCTCAAACCGTTCACCATAATTGTGCTTACGCAATAGTCCAGGTACCTGTAGAAGGATCCAGCTTTCTTGAAAGTTGAAACAGCAAAAGATGGAAATAATGAACAGTGAAGGAAACACAACCGTATAAACATCTAGCAGGTCCTTCAGAAAGGCAAAAAAGACAATAACAAAAACTAAAGACAAACAAAACCAGAGGAAAAGAAAAACAGAACCTTCATTTGATCGAGAGCCAGGTTTGTTCCAAGCAAGACATAACGCTTCTCAGAGTGATCCTTCACCCACTTCTCTGCCCAAGTAGTCTTGCCGGAAGCAGGTAATCCCACCATCATCATTACTTCACAATCCCGCAGATTAGAAAAAGTGGGTCCCATAATTGCATTTCCATCCTCAAGAGCAGATGCCCAAGGCTTATAGCCTTCTTCAGGAACAAGGCCCTCTTCGATACTGAACTGCACCTGAACCACAACATTTTTCAACAAAACATGAGGAAACAGTGCTGATTCCCATTGAAGCTTTCTCATTGGAGAATCCACAACTCCAAGACCCTTTGGACCAGCATCAAATTGCTTTGCAGTACCCAACCATTTCCCATTCTTGGAGAAACCAATGAAAGCCAATGGTTTATTTTCAAGATTTACAGCACAAACAATTGTATCCCCAACCCCAAACTTTGCACCATAATCTGAAAATTTGCCTGCACTTGAAAATTTACCAGTGCCCCCAAACCCAAAGCTGTGCTCGGTTTCCCCAAGGTTTCCCACAGCACTGTCCCCTCTTGAAATGCCAATACGGCAAACATGCCGCTGGTCAGGGGGAGTATCTTCCATAACTACTGGCTGAGTGGAAATGATTTTGCAGCTGAAACAATACTTCCCTCCAGTTATTCCAACAACGGCACGAGCACCAGACCAGCAGTAAGCAAATCCCTGCTCATGAAGTGCAGAACCTTGAATGCCATTACCTTCAATATCGAAATCTGGAGACAAGGTAATAATTTACGTTAAATATACGATACTTACAAGAAGTATTAAATCAACTTTGAAGATGTTTAGAATTAATTTTCTAGTAGTTCAGTTTGTTATTAGTGACTATCACACTAGGTTAGTCACCAGTGGCTTATTTCATAATCAAGTAACATATTGTTTATTTAACTTATAAGGTAATTAGGATTTCAGTTGGACTGCATTTGGCTTGTCCTTGTCATCATAGAGGTGGACATACTAGTGCATATACAGAGGAAATGCCCCCCATAGAGACTTGGCTGGATAGCTAAAAAGCATTGATGGTGCTCACAGTTGGGTCAGAGTAGAGGAACCATTTCCCATTTCTCAAGCAATGCAACAGTGAGTTGAGTGTTACAAGTGAGTTGAATGTTGACACAAGGCATGCTTAATATGTGATCTTATTCAGGAGGATGACATTCTAGTGAATTGTCCAATTTTATTTGCAGTACAGTGGTCTTGATTTGTTAATTACCATAGCATAGTGAGGACGAAAATGGAATTCTAGTGTGATTAACAGACTAATGAAATGAGGATATGTTAGCACCATAGTTTTTCTTTGCATACATTACAGGGCTTCAAGAAGAAGCAACTTCAATGTGCTTCATTATCCATGGGGCTCTTGGTTCATACAAATAGAATTTGTGATAAAGTGTTGACAATCAATGTTCACTTTGCATTTAAGTTGAGTAAAGATTAGTTTCCTAATTATTATGGGAAAAAAACTATTTGCTTATTTCCTAATCAACTAAATCCACTTGCACCTTGGAAAGAACGAGGGAAATGAATGGAAAGTAAATGCTGAAAATTGCTTAGAAATTGATTCAAACATGCAAAAGATTTTTCCTTTGCTTTCCCCCAAGTTTTCTAAGATCCAAACAAAGGCTAAAGAACTGTCAATTTAAATTGGAAAAACGATCGACAGACCGTCAGGCAGTCACACCGCACTCTCACATAAGGGTAGGGTTGGTATGCCTGACTTCCCAGCTCACAAATAACCTCCACCCCTATGTGAGAGGCCAGTATGACTGCCTGGCAGTCTACCTAGAAAAACCCTGTAAACAATAATCTAACTGGGAATTGCTCGTTTGGCCATGTTTTGATTGTCATGCTTAATTTGCACGAACTTTTCGGGTTTTCACAGCTTTTCAATCTCAATAGAGGACCAAAAGTTAACAATCCATATCAAACCTTTTTTCTTGTTTGCTGTAGAATGTAACATATAGGGAATTCATTGTTAAAAAGAAAAGAAAATGACAAATTGAAGAACATTTTTTACAGCAGATATATCTATATATATATGAGATACCTAAGTTGCAGTCCGCAGGATTGAGAACTACACGCTGCTTCGCCTTTGGTTCTGAGGAATCTGCTATGGCTTCCTTTGCCCTTTTCGTTTCAGGTTTGTCTGCTTTAGGTGGTTCGCGTTTCGTGGACGCCATGGAAGCTGTGAGAGACAGAGACACAGCTCAGGATAGTGAGGCTGTTCTTTTTTTAAAGGGTTAATTACAGTTTACCCACCTGTGGTTTACCTCTATTTCGGTTTGCCCACCCGTGGTTTGATTTGTGACACTTTACCCACCTGTGATTATCTCCGTTACAATTCCGTAACCCACCTCCATTACGGACGTTACTGTAACACGAAAATTTCAAAAAACATATCCGTTTACGGATCAAACACACTCACTCTCAAGAACTTTGTGTGCAATCCAACATTCTCACCCTAGGGTTTTCATCGTGCAAGAGCATCGTGCAAGAGAGCCGAGGAGGAAGGAGACGGTCAGTTTTTGAGCTGTCGCGAAAAGGTAGATCTTTCTAAAGTTTTGAAACCTAGGGTTCTAAAATTCTTTTTCATCAACTGGGTTTTTGCTTGCTATGTCTTCATCAACTGGCAATGGGTCTGCAACTAGTGGTTTCTACCGTGCCTTAGATGGCCATTTATGTACCCATGAGAATTGTGCCGTACGAACAAGTCGAAAAGCTGGTAGCTATGGAAGAAGATTCCTCGGTTGTAGTCAATTTAATGTAAGAAACAATTTCATTGGTGTATTTCATTTGAATTGAGTCTTTTATTAGTTGTGATTAATTGTGAACTGTGAAATTAACTGTTGTAATTGTAATGATCAGGTTGGTCCCAAATGTGGCTTCTTTCAGTGGGTGGATAACGAAACTTGTTGGAGTGAAACTGCCCCACTTGTCCGTGAAAGGATATGTATGCTTGAGAATGAATTGCAGCTTGCAAATCAGAGAGAAATGAGAAGTAAGGAAATGGAAGAAAGATCTAACCAGAGGGAAAGAGAAGCTCATGAGCTTTATGTAGAAGCTAGGGAGGAACTGAAGAGGATTAGAGAGAGTGAAAGATTGTACAAGCTGGCACTAGTTGTGTCATGGTTATTTTTCATTTTTGTAATGTTGTTGTTGTGTTTTGCCTCAATGAACAACAATGTAAGGGTGAGGACCCTTAATCTGCCATGATGCTTGGGGCTTGTTGATTATTGTATCCATCTCTTGAAATATATAAAGTGTTGTTTTTGTGCAAATGTTATGTAGTTTATTTATGTGTTTTTATTTAATGTTTTTACTTCTTGCCCATAAATGGATCCATATGGTCATGACATACACATGATTTGCTGGGTCAATACATACACTTGAATCCACCAAAAGCACAAGACAAACAACTCCACCAAAAGCAAAGACAAGCAAATCCACAAAAAATGCACATTAACATTAATAAAATCCTGAAAACTGGCATAAAATGCCCAAAGTGAAAACAACCATTGTAATTATCCAAAAAAAAGAAGACAGCCATTGTGACTATGTCACATGCAGACATATATTTGCACCAAAATTGCCAATATTGTTTTTGACACTTGACCAATTTAATTACAATTTACATTAAGTGTGGCTACTATAACAAAAAAAGTGGTTGAAACTTTAACATCTTCCATCTTCATTTACTGCTTTTTGTGCCCTTGCCAGCAGCCTTCTTGCCCTTTCCACCAACTAGTTGAAACTTTGTTTGCCTTGAAGATGATAAATTTCTGCCTGTAAATCCCCTAGCAGCAGCATCAACAGCACCACCAGCAGATGCACTTGGTTGTGAGGATGAAGAGAACCATTTGGCCCTAGATGCAGTTGGAGGTTGAGTTGATGCCTCGGATCTATTGGTTGGTGCAGGTTGAGATGCAGTTTGACTTGGCCCTCTGTATGCAGGCTGAGATCTAGTACTTGGTGGCTGAGATGCAGTTTGAGGTGTTGCAGTCTGCTTTCTTGTTGTAGATCTACTGCCTTGTGCCTACAAATAAGGTTGTACAATTTACATACACATGAAATATATGAGGAAATTACTATAGTTGAAAGCATTGAAACACTTACAGCTTTTGATTTAGCAAGTCTATCTCTTCTCTGCCATGGACTTTCACCAGTGATGCCTGCCTTGCACCTTCTTGCATTATGGCCTTCTTTTTGGCACTTCCCACACTTGACTGTCTTGTTGACCCTAGAAACTCTATAGGGGTTCCTTGGCTCTTCAGGATCTCTTTTTCGTTGCTTTGGTGGTCTGCCAGGTGGTTTATAGACATGAGGAGCAACAGGAGCAGGTTGGTTAGTCTGAACCCACTCAGACTGGCCAGGCATTGGCTGTATTATCTCTTTATAAATTTCAACATATGTCTCTTTCAAGTAACAAGGATGGACATAGTCCTCCACTTTCTCCAGGTTCTTAACAATTGCAGCGATCCCATGTTTGCAAGGAAGTCCTGTCAAATCCCAAAGCCTACAGCTGCATGCTTTCCTAACCAAGTCAACCACATGTCTCTCATGAACATTATCAACCTCATACATAAACCTGCCTGATGGAGTAGCACTGAAAGGTATAGATTCTTGTTTTAACCTCTCTAATTTGTCTTGAATATTAGGACATATCTTTCCAGTGTATTTTGCTATACCTTTCTGCTTTTTGTATAGTTTGGTCATGAGCCTAACTCTGATCCACTCCAACATTGCTAAAATTGGCTTATCCCTAGCTTCTAAGATCATGGCATTAAAAGACTCACTCAAGTTATTAGCTAAACAGTCACACAAAGCTCTACTACTAAAATGAGACTTAGACCATTGTGCAGGGTTGATGTCAGCAAGATACTTCCATGCTTTTGCATCCAAATCCTTCAGTTCCTGCATTCTTCTCTCAAACTCCCTGGTTGTTGTGGCTCCAGCACATCTCCACAGTGCATCCTTCAACTCCAAGCCCTTATGATACACTTTAAAATTATCATAGATATGCTTCACACAATATCTATGCTCACAAGTTGGGAACAACATCTCAAGTGCAGGTATAAGGCCCTAATTTGGAGACAAAACAGATCAAGTAAATATGTTAGTTAAACATGTTGAAATGAACTGAGGCATGCATTATTAAAGAATAAAGTATGAGATAAAGAAATCTACATGTACTATTTGCCCCCAAACTACAACACATATCCTGTATTTCAAAATAACTAAGTCTATCTGGGTCAACATTATCAATAAACGAAGTACTACCTCCTAAATATACCAAATTTGGGTTCCACACATACTCGCCACCATGATGAATCTCAAAAATGAATCTCAAGTCAACCATCTGCATATAAAATACAACAGAATAAAGTATGAGATTATCATTTGCATGTGGAAAAGTATAATCTATTATAGATTATTGATAATCTCAAGTCAATATAATGTGCTGTGTGGACCACAGGACCACAGGACCACAGGACCAATTTCTCTTTAATAATATTGTCTGTTTCTGTGGTCCACACAAAGCACAACACAGAAACAGACAATATTATTAAAAGTTTTTGTTCTGTTTTTGGGAGACAAACCCATGGAAAGGGAAAGCAGAAAAACAATAATCAATATTAATGCAAAATCATGAAAATCAAAAATCAATGGAGCCCCACATTGATGAAGGAAGCCTAATGCAATGGTCCAGTAGACCCATTGCCAGTTGATGAAAAAGAATTTTAAAACCCTAGGTTTCAAAACTTTAGAAAGATTTACCTTTTCGCGACAGCTCAAAAACTGACCGTCTCCTTCCTCCTCGGCTCTCTTGCACGATGCTCTTCCACGATGAAAACCCTAGGTTTCGCAGTTATGGATTCTCAAGCACATTGCATTGACTTGCTTCGTTGGGTGAGAATGTTGGATTGCACACAAAGTTCTTGAGAGTGAGTGTGTTTGATCCGTAAACGGATATGTTTTTTGAAATTTTCGTGTTACAGTAACGTCCGTAATGGAGGTGGGTTACGGAGTTGTAACGGAGATAATCACAGGTGGGTAAAGTGTCACAAATCAAACCACGGGTGGGCAAACCGAAATAGAGGTAAACCACAGGTGGGTAAACTGTAATTAACCCTTTTTAATTTTGGAGAGAGAAACCATTGAACAATTTGGTGAGAAATGATCAAAGGTACGGTGTAGCTTCAATTTTTGGTGAATATTAATGTAATTTCTAAATTTTAGTTTTACTTAATTTAGTCCAAAATTTTAAAAATTTGTATCAATGTGGGATATTAACCGTCTTTCAAAATTAATGCCTGCTTCTAGTTAGTTAATGTTAATTTTATTACTAATCTAGTTAATGGCTTTTAATTTTAACTAAAGAAATGTTAATTTAGTTCGTTAATATTCCATACTGATATAACTTTTTTTTTTAAATGGACTAAATCGAATAAAAATAAAGTTTAAGGACTACATTAGTATTCACCTCAAAGTTGAAAGTACTAAAATGTCATTTTCCCTATTATGAAAATAAATTTTAATTATAAATTAATAATCACATATTCTCTTTTATCAGTCTCACTCCATTGGCTTGTTAGAGCATCTCCACTACATTAGCCAAACATCTCTCCAAATTTTGACTTTGTCAAATTGTACATTAGCTAAACATTCCTCCAATTTTTTACTCTAGCTAAAAATCTTCAAGACACAAAAAATGCAGGGGAAATTGTGCTTGATTGTGAGGAAAGATAGAGATAGAAAGGAAGAAACAAAAAATAACTCATATGCATTGGCACACCTCGAGTCAAATAGCTAACCATTTTTACTGTGGCTAGCCAAAAAAATAGCTTCGAAGGACTAAAATGAATTTTAGCATTGGAGATGCTCCGATGCACATATGCAAGTATTATAGTTGATTTGAAATGTCACATCAACTAATATACCTACATCAAAATTTAAATAAAATAAAATTAAAACGTTAAATAAAATTAAATAATGATGAAGGGATAGTATACAGAGGAGCACTCTGTTTTTTTAACTCAATCATCTTAGGTTGATCATAAGATTAGAGATAATAAATTAGATAACATGTATAGCAATACTCTTTATTTTACTCAATTTTTGGATGGAATGTTTCCCAATTAGTAGATCCATTGTTCTGTAAAATGTTCAAATCAGATGGTCAAACTCATGAATTGAGCTCACCTTTACAGTTTCTGCATTAAATGGGATGGATTAAATTATGGGTGTTGAGCTTTTTCTTTGGGCATGAGATCCTAGCAAGTGTGTACTAGGAACTATATGTAAGGCTTGGCCACAAAATATTGCCATTCTTGCACAGAGGACAAAGAGTTAAGTTATGGTGCATCCCCACATTAGATGTTTGTTTACTTAGAAATGTAGAAGAGACCTAAGTTCATGGATGGAGTCACATAGGGCCTAGTTCTGCCCCTACTACTTCATGTTTTTATTTTAGTTAATATATATAATTTATATTAATTATAAATTTACCCAATTAATTTTATCCTTCTTAATTCTTATTTTTGTTTTAACATTTTGAACTCATCATGAATTTTTATTTTTTTTCAATCCTTTTTTTCTTCCCTATATTTTAGTGTATCATATTTTTGTAATAGATTCCTCTCTCTCTCTCTCTCTCTCTCTCTCTAGAGAACCCTCTTACAATTTCACATCTCAAATCTAACTTCTCTCTCAAATCTTTGTAGCCAATTGATTTCTTTAGTTTATAGAATTAGAATAAAACATCCCATCAAAAGATGTCCCCATTATAGCAAATTTCTGACTTCCATTATCCTTGAATTTCAATGCAACTTTTTATTCACATTTTTAGCAAGTGCAATCTTGATTTTGAGTTTACCCATTGGGTGGAGGGTTTGATATTGGCATATTGCTTCTATGGAAACCAAAACGCATAAGGAAAGCAAGATTAAAAGTGGTCTGTCACACTTTGTGGAAACAAATGCAAGAAGGGTTCTGTTGGTTAAACAGACAGATCTCCAACACCAAATCTTTTGAAGGCCTTATCTGTGCTTACATCCTGGATGGGTATCTCCCTCCCTGTCAACATGAAAATTGTAAATTTTGAAGCCACAGGGGCTTGTCAGATGGTGAGAGATTGTAGGAGGAGATTGTAGTAGGATTAAGCTAGATCACCGGTTCAATTTCCATTCATTGTAAAAATAAATAAATAAATAAATTGTAAATTTTTGGCTAAACACCAGCACTGTTATTGCTAGTCAAAAAAACAATAGTCCCAAAAGCAAAAAAACCCATGACCACCGAAACTATATTAGCAAGAACTCAATTCCCATCTAGTATGGCAATCTAGAGTTATCATAGTCCAACAGATTATAGTACTGACTTGGCCTGCAATTTCATGCTCTCCATGATGAGATGAAAAACAAATTCTCTGAAATCAATTTGGAATTCCAGATTACATCTCCAGATATAGAAAGTAGAAACATAGTTAATTTTTTACAACTCATATGACAACAGTTTTTGGTGACTGTAACCATACCCAGCTAGCATGTAATTAAAGACACCCATCTGCCAAAAGCTCTCCCTACAATTGACACACAATTTCCAGCGAGGATCCAGGAGAGGAAAGAGGCAAGATTTTCCAATGCTATACGCATAGTAGCAGCAGTAGCAGGATTTCCCAAAAAGCATTTCCGAATCCCTCGGGCAAGATAAAAAATTAAAAATGTAGAGGGAAAGAAAAGGAAAAGTGTAAAAATGTATTGAAAAATGAGTCTGTTTTTAAACAATTTTCACTATTTTCCTTTCCTTTACGGCTTTACCAAGATCCAAACAGAACACGAGATTCATGGGATACCCATATTCTCCGACTTCCAATGCTAAATAATCATTCGCAAATAAAACATTGGCAATCAACTTCCCTACTCACTTCTGCTACAAGAACACTTGAACAATGATCTTTAGTCACATAATAGATATATAACAACTGCTTTCCATTGAGAGAGAGACAGAGAGAGAGAGAGAACAAATGAGTGGAAACAATCTATACAATTTATTGATAAAAGAGCATGCAGAATCAACCTTACACTCTCAACAATATAAACCCAAAAGGGCTAGGATTGCCCTTCAAAATCCCTGGAATCCTTTTCTAAACATGTACACACTCACATACAACCAAGCCAACCCATCTTCAATGAAAAGGGTTGAAGAAATGGCTTGTAAAGATTGATTTTGACATGTACAAAGCAAAAATGAAAAAACTATGAGATCTGATAAGCAGATCTCAACCCTCATTCCGACAACTACTTCTACAACAACAACAATGCATTTACAGAACAACCCTCATATATCTGCCTCCATGAACAATTCTTTCTTTGGCCATGGCTCTTCATCCGGAGACGCAAATAGGGCCACCGATATGTTGGCCAGGTTCTTTCCGCCAATTCTCGACCTATAAGACTTCGATTGTTTTGGAGCATTCGGAGCTTCAATCTCATCGAACTCGCTTGAATCCCCCAAATCAATGGAATGTCGAAAAGCTCGAGTCTTTGAAGGCGTACTGTACGCAAAATGCGATTGCTTTGCTATCGCAGCCTGTTAATTGCAAACACAAATCAGAATCAATCGTTCCAAATAAATAAATAAATAAAAAGAAAAAAAAAACACAAAATCAAATTAGCATTTTCCCCCAATTAATGCAGACAATACTTACAGCTTCGCGAATCGATTTCGATACATGAAAAAGCTGCTTCAAATCATCATGATCCACACCACACAGAATCCTAATCTGCAGAACAAAAAATGCACACTTAATCACTCGCCATCCAATCGAATCAGTAAACAATATATATATATTGCATACAAGCTTCTGAAATTTGTGCTAGTTATGCAACAATGCTTGTAACTTTGTAACTCACCAAAATTTCCTGAGGCAAGGCTTCAAGAAGAGAAGTTTCCGAGTCCGCATTCATCATCTCACCACGTTGCTTCTTCGTCTTCAAACTCGAATCCAAAGGCGAAGCCTCCATATTATTCGATATAACAATCCTCTTTCTTCCTAATCCTCGTGTATAGCGCACAAACCCTAACCCTAAAGTTTCATCGCCATTCACAGTAGCACGCTTTTCCTTCAAAGAACTACTGCATTTCTTTCCCACCGCCATTCTCATCCAATTCTTCAAATTTGAACCGAAAATCAATTTTCGAAAACACTTTTCAAAAACAAATTTGAGATATAAGCTAGATACGAAAAAGATTCACCTCTCTGCTTCGGATAAAACCCTAATTTTTAGAATTTGCGAAACGCCCGTGTTGTCGAAATGGAAACGAGAACCGACCTCAACTAAACAGGAACCTTTCCAAAATTTTATTATATACTGTAAAAAGACGGGTTTTATTTTTACTTTTTTAAAAATAAAATATCCACGCGTTTTACGCGAAACTACTCGAATTCTCCGATAAAAAGATTTTGGCGGTAGGTTCTGAGGCCCCAAAAAACTAGCCGTTTGAGTGGTAATACACGTGGAAGATTCTGAGTGGATGTAGGAAACAACGTGAGTGCTTCTGCTGACGTGGCTGTTGGGGTCGGTCTAAGTCGGCTACGTCGGTGTCTTGTTTGACACGTTCCTTGTATCTGGAGGCTTGTGGAAATGGGGTTAATATCGCCGTACACGTGGTGGTGACAGTTCATCTTAACCGTTTCCAGCCTGACACTTGGAGGAATGTTATGAAGTGATATTCAATTAGTGGAATCCGATGCGGAGGTACGCATGAGTAATGTTTGGATAGCCAATGGATTTTGACTGGTGACTCAAACTTGGAGGCTGGCGGCTGTTACGGATTACACGACACAAACGTTGAGTCAAGGACACGTTAATGCCTCGGGAAAATTATCGTTCATCCGTGTACCAAATTTAATGTCTAATTCTTGTTCATCCGTGCACCATACATTTCAGTTGACCCTTGCTTTTATTATTAATTTATTATTTGGCCTATTCAGTACCACAAGGAAGTAAAACACTTTTTTCCTAAGCTTAACCCTAATGTTTGTATTAAAAATTACTTCTTTACGTGTATTTTTAACGAATGAAGATCCTTTATTTGGATTTACTTGATGCTTGGATGATGTGGCATAATCTGAATGGTCTGCACATCGCCCAAGTGAAAAGCAGACCATCCAGATCATGCCACATTACCCAAGCATATCCAAGCCCAAATAGAGAATCTAGATACATTTTTAACATCGTGTCCAATTAATTTTTCATCTATCAAATTTTGATACCAAAATAATTATGACACAAGTTAGTAAATTTAGTTTTAACTAACCAATTTATATACTTCAAGTCATTTAAAAATGATTATCACCAAATCTCTTAAACGAAGTGGAATTTTAAACTCTAAAAATGATTTTAAGAAAAGTTGATACAAAATTAATGCAAATGGATTCTAAAAGATAGTTCATAATTACTTTTAGATGACTTGTGAAACGCTAGAATGGATGACAAGATTTTCATAGTAGAAGTAATAGTGACAAATGGTTTGAACATAACTTTATGTGAAGAAATAATTCTCTAAAAGTGATTTGAAGAAAAAAAAAATGAAAAAACTAACATTGATGGACCCTTTAATCAAGTAAAATTTTGGACTGCAAAAGTAATTTTAAGCAAAGCCACCCAAAAGGAGCCAAATTCGAGAGCAAGATCAACTGCAAATACAGTCCATTCAATAATCAAAGTGTCAAAATTCGGTTCCAAAACTCTCACTTTATGAGGTGTGGTCCCAAAGTGATTTAAAAAAATAAATAAATACAAACGGGGGCCTTAAATCAAGTAAAATTTTGGACTACAAAAGTGATTTTAAGAAAAGCCATCTAAATGGAGCCAAATTCCTGAGCGAGATGAACTGCAAACACAGTCCATTCGACAGTCAAAGTGTCCAAGTTCGGTTCCAAAACTTTCACTTATGAGGCGTGGTCTTTAATTGCTTGTACTTTCTTAATGAATTAAAATAATGAAAAAAATAGGGTTTTTTTTTTTTTTTTTTTTTGCAAAAAGGCTTTTTTTTTTTTTTTTTTTTTTAGATAAAGTCCTCCCAATTTTTTTTTTTATTCCAGATTTAATTTTTTTTTTTTTTTTTTTTTTTTTAACACCAAAATTACCTTTTTCATTGCATTTTTGATGAATTTCTCTACACTCACTAATTTTCACTACAATTTTTTTTTATGAATTTCACTGCATATTTAATGTTTTTCACTACATTTTTTTTTACGAATTTCATTTTATTTTTTTTAATGAATCTCACTATATTTTTTAATGAATTATTCTACAATTTCTGTAGATTTCATCCATAAATTATTTACCCAAAAAAAAAAAAAAAAATAGAATAAGAAATAAGCTCTATTCTTCAAGCTCAAAAAGAGGATCTTTGCCTACACTCTCTCGATGAACAAACACATATCAAGAAATGAACTTTATCCTTGAGGCCAAGCAAAGTCGATTGTGCCGATAACATTCTAAGGTTGGGAACTAGTTACTGATGAGGTAAATTTACGTTTGGAAATAATAAGAGATTGGCCTCTGTATGGACTCAAGCTTATCACTGTTTTATCTTAATTGACCAAAAGATTAGCGGCTAGTGGTTTATGGTGGGAGTCACTACAGGGACGTAGCCTGGATTTGTAGCTAGGGTGGGCAAAACTCTAAAAAAAAAAAAAAATGAAATTTAAGGTTTTATCTTTTAAAAGTATTAAAACTAATAAATTATCTATATTTAATGCACAAAAGCACAAACACACTAGTAAATGAAACATAAATAATCAAAAAATAATTCATATTAATAAAATATTCACTAATCAATTACAATTGTCCCCTTCGAGTCTTCATTTTTTGAAAGTGCTGTATGATAACCTCATTATCAATGTCATCAAGTATGTCTTTCTCAATATATCCAATCAAGCTATCATTCATCAATTGATCACCTATTTGGTTGCGCAATCAACTCTTCACAATTTTCATTGCAGAAAATGCCCTCTCTACAGTGGAAATCTCAACTAGTTTTGTATGTATAAATAAAAAAAAAAATTAAATAAATGGACAAAATATTTTTTTTTTTTTTTTTTTTTTGTTTCAACCATTTTTTGAGCTAAAGCACCAATCTCTTTCAGTCACTAGAAGAGCACATATCAATAACATAATTCTCAAGTTGATTGTCAAGCACAACAAGATCAAATGCAGAAAAATTTGCTGGATAAAGTGTAGCTAAGCGAATCAATTGTTGCTTGTTAAAAGTAGAAAAATAATCATCTGGCTTTAAGCATGCTACACTAAGAAGCAATTCAGTATTTGTCTCAGTGAAACGACTATTAAACTCAAGAAGTTGCACATCAATGAAGGAATAAAATTGCTCAATGCGATAGTAATGTTGGTTTTTTTTTTTTTTTTTTTTACAAAATGTTAGCTCAACTGCTCACCCTCGCCCTATGCTGGCTACGTCCATGAGTCACTATCGCCATTGGAGAAAGAAAAAGAAGAAGAAGATCAAGGTCATTATCGCCATTACTGCTAAGAGAGAGAGAGAGAGAGATGGTCAGGTGGTAGCGGTGGTCTTCACTTCGATTAGATCCAAGCATCAACCTGATTTACAGAGAGAGAATATCACGATCGCCTTCTTCATCTTCGTCTTTGAGCTTTGTGCAAGCATCTTTGATTATCTTCTTCATCTTTGATCACTGTGAATTATCATGATCCAAGCATTTCCAATCATCTTCTTCATCTTCAATCACATTGATCTAACAACTTCTCCGAGTCGTTTCCCTCAAGTTCCATATCAAAGCTTAAAAACTTATCGGTTGCTGGTGAGCGAGCGAATCTCACCAATAATTCACAAAAGTTGCTGGAGTTGGTGAAGTAGTGCTATTGCCCATACAGAAGTAGTAAAAATCATCAGACGCACTATTGCTTGACGATGTGACGACTGTTCATGGAAGGGAGCTGCGACATGGTGAGAAGGAAGGAGCCGGCGAGTCGACACAGTGAAGGAGTCTCCGACAACCTCCCCTACTATCTTCATCTTCCACCCTACTTCTTTCTATTTCTCTCTACTTCTTTCTATCTCTCTGTCCTAATGAGTACAAAGGATTTTTGGCCAAATAAAACCCCGCCTATGGGCTATGGCCTCATGCTACGAAAACCCATAATAGAGGACTTCTCACCAATTTCCCAAAAAAATTATTGGTGACAAAAGAAAATTAATCTACTGTTTAA
Source organism: Hamamelis virginiana (assembly GCA_017140935.1). NCBI lineage: Eukaryota > Viridiplantae > Streptophyta > Magnoliopsida > Saxifragales > Hamamelidaceae > Hamamelis > Hamamelis virginiana. Next base: position 657,830 of record JAESVK010000337.1, on the reverse strand, counting down.
AGATTGTATTTCAAAAATCATTCTTTTTTTTTTTAAGTTATAAACTTTTTTTTTTTAAAAAAAAGAAAATGATATTTCATTCAACTAAACAAACAAAAAACAAAAACATCAAGCAATGGACAAACCCAGCTTCCACAGTACTGAATTAATGGGCAAGCCAACAACCATGGCTCCCCTAATTTTTCATATCCCTGGTGCATGAAAATGGCCGTCCTTATATTATCCTGTCTAGAACATTTACTACAAAATATAAAAAAGTTCTTGGTCCAACCGTCCAAACAGGCTTCTAGTAATCCAACAAGGCAGAATAGTGGCTTGCTCTGTCTAGGGGGAAGTTATAAGCACATTTCGATTAGTGAAAGTTGGTATGAAACCGCGTAGGTCAAAAATTACTTTTTGAATCTTTAATCATTTTTAACATTTCTAACTGGATACATTATAGAAGTAATCAATGACTGGCAAAGTGGTTTTAGATTTGTCCAAAAGCAGTTGAAATATATATGGGTGGGGGATATTGCAACCCTATATATATGGGTCACGCCTTACACCCTATTTTGATACTATGTTTACATCTCATTTTCAAATACCATTGTAGGTTGAATATTTTGGTAAACTGACCGTTAGATTAGATATTTATCTTATGTTTGTCATGAATGAAAAAAATCGGAGTGATCCAACGGTTAGTTTTTGAAAAATATCATTTTGATGAACTATTATTTTTTTTTATTAATTAAAAACATAACAGTTTTTCATACTGACATTTATTAAAATCTAACCGTTGGATCACTATGATTTTTGGTATACATGATATACATAAGAAAAGTATTGAATCTAACGGTCGGTTCGTCAAAATATTTATCATAGGTAGTGTTTTGAAAATGAGATGTAAACATAGGTGTCAAAATATGATGTAAGGGGAACGTGACCCATTTATATATATATATATATATATATATATATATATATATATATGCCGGTTGAGGAGCACGTTGGTGCGCATCACGGCCATCTGTTATGTGCATGTTGAAAATAGTAATTCATAATTAGTATATTTAGTGGGTACAAAGTATTTAGGTTGGTTCATGTATTTGAATTTAATGTGGTTCATGTATTTTGATTAATTCATGAATGGTGTCTAGGATAATAAAGAGTCTTTAAGGGGATTGATGATGCATGTACGTAAGAATGTAAGATTCTATATAAAGGGGGCCAGTGCATGGTTGACCCTTAGGCCAAGTAGGCCTTCGCCTGAGGCCTCCCAGCAGCAACACAGACCTTAGGTTATCATTTTCAAACAGACCTCATTGCTAATGGTCTTAATTAATACACAACGGCCCGCTTTATAACCAAAAAAAAAAAAAAAAAAAAAAAAAATGGAAGGAAAGCCATTCAGTGCCCATGAGTGCCACGACACTGTTCCTTGCTTTCCAAAACTTATTTTGTCATACCTGTATGTATGTGATTTGAAAATTGAAATAACAACCAGAAATTAAAACCATAGCTTATAAATTTTGGTATTTGTAATTAATGTAAAATAGTCAATATATAATGGAAAGAGCATTTGTAAGTAGCATATACAAATAAAAAAGCCACCTACAATCAGACCTCCCTAAATATACTTTCTTAAGAAAGGAGTTAATCTTCAATTTCCTCAAGATTATTATGGGATGTTCTTTTGGTTGAATCTTATTTCAGTTTCAAGCGCGGGACAAGATTGAAAAATGCTATACAACCAGAAATTTTAACCCAAAATTAAAAACCACCATAATGTGTCATGCTTTGAGTAGTTTAATCATTCTTTCAAATAGATTCTATCTTTTTCACAAACCACTCAAAGCATGACACATCATGGTGATTTTTAATTTCGGGTTAATTAAAGCTTCTGGTAGCATTTTTGGGACAAGATTAGGTTCTTTCCCTTACTAATAATGAGACTTTAGGTGAAGGTGATAATGCGAAGCCTAAGATTCAAGTTACTAGTTTGTCTTATCTCAAGTTTGATAAATATGAAACTTTTACTTTTTTTAAAATAGTGTACAAATTGTCAAGAGATACATGTTCAATTTGATGTGTTCGCGAATTGTTGTTTATTTGCTCATAAGAATTTTAATTTTAGTTATTTTTCCTCATCTATTCATTTTTGATAGCTAGCTTGTACTGATTTTCATGTATACAGATTTGGATTTGATAGATTTTCGCTTATAATATTTTGGTCATATTTTTTCTTGATTGTTAATTTTAGTTGTTTTAAACTAAAGTTTTGATTTTTAACACTAAATTATGTGTAGAATAATATAATTAACTCTATCCCATATCGCCTATATAAAAGCTTCTATACCTTCATATACATGTATAGCTTAGACTTTTAGGTTGGATTGGAAATTTAACATGGTATCAGAGCATTGGTTATCCACGTGACAAGGCCCAAACAAGCTTGCACGTGAAGGGAAGTGTAGAAGAATAAAATTCACTTTGTCCCACATCGCCTAAATAGAAGGCTTGCTATAACCATTGGGCCCTCCACCCACAATCTTAGGCTTTTAGGTTGGATTGAAACTTGACATTATGTGTTGTGTTCCTTTACTTTATGTTTGTAAATTTTTTATGGTAAAAATTAAGAAATTAAAAGATTTTGGGTCTTATCCTCTGTTTGGTTGGTGGGAAAATGTAGAATAAGAGTTAAATAACAAAGGCCTCACTTAGTAAAGTTTTCGCCTAAGGCCCCCAAATACGATGAGCCGCCCTTGAAGGGGGCAACCCCACACACATATTGTAACCAACTAAGTGTGAACAAAAGAGAAAAGTCTAAAAGAGACAAAACAAGTTTGAGAGTCTCTTGTGTGTTTGTGTAGGAGCTCTATACAGCCTTTAAGGTGTACATCTCCATATCCTATAGTATATGTATAATTGTGTTTGTGTGATTAAGCCCACCACATTTCCAACAAAATGATATTGTATGCTTCTGTTGAATCACCAATGAAGTAGTATAAAAGCAAGCTTGATTTTTCCAACAAAATGATATCAGAGCTAAGGTCCAAAAATCCTTAGAGCTTCAGTTAAGAGAGACTTATAGTGGTCTCTTTATGATTGTAAAAGGTCCTACTTGTTGAGTGTTGGCATATGGTTGTTGTGAAACACCAAAGTGTTTAAAGTCAACAATTTTTCCTTGAAATTGGTGAGTTAAGTGCGCTGAAAAGGCCTCAAGGAATCGGCCTAGTAGAGTAGCAAGATAAAAACTACTGTGAAGAGTGAAAAAGCCCCAAGATGAAAAGGGCTATACACAAATACCCGAAGATGAAAAGGGTTGTGCACACACCCAAATGATGAAAAGGGTGAAAAGGTCATAATACCCTATTGTGAAAGGGATTAAAATTCCCTGTTGTGAAAAAGGAAGTGAAAAGAAAAATTGTTGACTAAATTCATGTAATGGAGGTATACATGGAAGACGAATGAGATCAAGTTTCCATATCGTTCAGGACTGTTTTGGAAGATATCCTAACTAGAGAAGCTAGATTTGCCACCAGCATTCATTATTTGTAAGAAGCAAGGATCGGATTATGCTCCTATTTTTCAAGCACAAGTTAAAGTTATGCATAAAGATCACTCGCACAAAATTTATGGAAGAGTTCTAAGAAGAAGGAAGCGGAATTAGAAGCTGCGTTTGAAGCAATTCTAGAAAGTACGTGATATAAATTGTAGTGAGCTTGAATATTTGGAATATAAGTATGAATATCTTAATCAACTCCATGAGGAGGCATTTGAAGAGATTAATGAATTGAAGATGAAGCTTGCTCAGCTTGGAGAAAATAACATGTAAGGTTGAAAAATTTGACAAATTATGAATTAAGGGGGAATGTTGAAAATAGTAATTCATAATTAGTATATTTGGTGGGTACAAAGTATTTAGGTTGGCTCATGTATTTGAACTTAATGTGGTTTATGTATTTTGATTAGTTTCATGAATGGTGTCTAGGATAATGAAGAGTCTTTAAGGGAATTGATGATACATGTATGTAAGATTCTATATAAAGGGGGCAACCCACACACATATTGTAACCAACCAAGTGAGACCAAAAGAGAAAGGTCTAAAAGAGATAAAGCAAGTTTGAGAGTCTCTTGTGTGTTTGTGTAGGAGCTCTGTACAGCCTTTAAGGTGTACATCTCCATATACTTTATAGGAATATGTATAATTGTGTTTGTGTAATTAAGCCCATCACATTTCCAACAAAGTGATATCATATGCTTCTGCTGAATCCCTAATAAAGTAGTATAAAAGCAAGCTTGATTTTCCCAACAGTGCACGATGTTCACACATATTGGAGCATGCACATCACAGATAGTCCTAATGCTTGTCATGCATGCACAACAAAGCGCACCTGAACCAAATATTATATATGGAATACTATGGAGGGTTTGGAGGCAGCAGTCAGAACAAGTTCAAACTACTAAAGGTTGGTGGTGCAACAATTGTAACATGAGGGCCACAGGGCTCAGTGAGAATAGGTCGTTATGTAAGGGCTAGCCGGCTAGCCTCACCATTGAGCCTGCATCAACTTCTCCCTCTCTTCCTTGAAGATGAGATGCTTGTATTATTGCACGTACTACAACAGTAATGACAGAAGATAGACGTTATACTACAAGATTCTAGAGGGTTTGAATTGAGAGAATTTTGATAGAATTAATGACTCTGAGGAAGAACAGGGAATCCTTGAAAAGTTTAGCATCTGTTTGGATCTCAGCGAGAAGAAGGAAAAGGAAAGAAAAATTATTAAAATTGCTTAAGAAACAGAACTATTTACAACCAATTTTAAGTATTTTCCTTCCTTTGCCACCAATTTTCCCTTAGGATCTGATAAAGCATACCAAAGCTATTCCCCAAGATCTTAGAAGAGTGTGTATTGATCATAATTATAGAGAAACAAGCATGGTGATTGCCATGGAGAAAGGCTATCTAGAGGGCACTCCATACATACCAGGAACTCTCCACTTGATCTATCTATGTCACAGACTCCCTCATAATTTCGATTTTAAATCTTCCACTATTCAAATGGTTTTTCCAGCTCAAATCCCTTTGCTTTTGTTTCGAACTCGTAAAAGTTGAGGGAAATGAAAGGAAATAAAAAAGAGCAAAATTATTTTAGAAAGGAACAAATTTCAACATTTTCTTTTCCTTTCCCTTATTCTCTCTTAGTCCAAACAGAACCATGGGAATAGTAAAGAGCTAATGGAAACCTCTAATTCAGTGAAGGGAAGGCAATCCTTGTGCCATTCTGATGGCCATCAGCGAAGAGCCGCCCATGACATATGTGAACAAGCTTGTTTAGGCTAATCAATCAACTTGTTTCATGGATGATACTAAAACTCCAATCTGGTTTATCTCAAAAGCCTCATTTCGATTTGCTTTCATTTTTTGTTGGGATTTTGTTCATGCATTTGTTTGAATACCAAGAATGTGAGACGAAAATGAAGCATGAGTATCAAAAGAGAGATGTGATCTTTTGGCGACAATAATATGTAACAAAAGACAGGGGACTCAAGAAACTTCAAAGATGCTCATGTGTAAGCTGCTTCCTAGCCTAGAATTAGAATTGACAATAATCAACAGCAATGTTTGATGAAGTTCTAAAGTTAAATTTGTCAATATTGTACAATTGTTTCCCAAATGGAGGGGATTCATGCTTTCTTGTAAAGAAACAGAACGTGCAGAAATTTGATAAAGACCTCGTGATAAAACTCAGGTAATGTAAACAAAATTGGGCAAAAAGGAAACTTGGTCTTAATGGTTTCAATAATTATCCAAACAGAATGCTTATTAAGCAAGCCCGTAAGAAAGAGATTTCCTTTGTGTTGATGTGTGTTGAAAAAATTGCTTATTGGTCAAATTACATGTTTGTGCAGAGTGTCTTACCTGCAGGATACTTTTCAAGATTGCTGTTGTTAATAGAGAAGTAGCAATATTTCCACAACAATTCATCAATGTTAACAAAAACCAAAAAAACAATTTTAAAAAACAAAAACAGTGAATTAAAATAACAAACAACAGTCTGTTTATAAAGCACACACACATACATGAGGGAAGATAGAAACCAAAACATATTCATCCCTTCCAAAAGTTTAAAAATGCTGTCTTGTATTCTTCTGTTTTTCCCTTTTTCTCTATCAATAGGGATTGAAAATGTTGATATGGAAGTAAATTGTAACCTAAGTTCCTCTTCAAGAAGATCTCTTGAGGACATGTATGCATATAAATAGACGCAAAATTATGTTACCTTGATTAGTACCAACTCTTCAAATGCTTTGGGTAAATGAAACTCTTGTCGTCTGTATGATCACATAAAACTATTTTGGCTTTTAGAGATGCTCTCCAAGAATACATGAATCGCTTGTAAGCTTCTGCATCCTTATCACAAAATCCTATATGGCAATTCTTTGAAGTGACTAAAGCCAGGATCTCCAAGGATGTTGCCCTCCCTAGAAGAAACTTGACCAACTCAAGTTCATGTTTTTGGAACTTGAAACCCTTCACCTTAATCGACTTGAGCTCGTTCAACCATGGCCTGCACTGCTCGAATTTTTGTTTCACATGTAATTCCCAGTAAAATCCACATTCGAAATTAAATTCGCTAAGCTGCAAATTTCCATCAAAGATCAATAAGAAAGAAGAATTAGCAACAAACAAAAAAAAAAAAAAAAAGGAAGGTTTGAATTAAATTCTGCTTTTAAAATACTCACATCAATGAAAATTTTCTCGACGCGTGGACAGTTCTCAAGGAAATAAGTAATATCATAGGGATTGCAATAGCTTGTACTTTCCATAATCAACTGAATTTCCTTCAAGTTTGAGAAGCAGAACTGCCTTTCTCTAAGTTCTCCATCCGCTAAATTTGGACATAAGCCCTAAATTAAAGAACAAAATTCAATTCAACTTTCTTAAGTACACTAATTTGATTCAATAATGAGGACAATTAAAAACCCAGAAAGAACGCGAATCATTTAGCAAAATTCAATTTGATTCAATAATGAGAACAATTATAAAGGAAAAAAAAAAAAAAACTAGAAAGAGCGAGAAATTAATCACCTCAAGAAATGTACTATTGATGGTGAGAACAGTAACATGAGCAATACTCAATACGAGATTTCTGGTAAGAAAATGCTGCATAAAACCTCTCGTTGGCGTGAAATTAAGCATGGCATCTTTCAATTTCAATGAGCTGCTCTTGAAATTAATGTTAGAAATATTCCCACAATAATGAAATGAGAATAGAGTTGGAGCATCAATTTCAATCCCAATAATATCAGAACAATCCCCCACCTTCAACACCTTAAAGTTTCTCAGCCTTTCCGTGAAAATCTTCAAAACCCGAATTTTGCTGCATTGGGCTAAGTCCAAAACCTCAAGACTCATGCAGTTGCCAAACACGGTTTCAATAGAATTCGCAGTCACCTCAACTTTTCTTAGAACAAGAACTCTCAAAGAACACAGACCTTGAAAGGTAAAAGGAAGATCAAGTTCACAAAAAGATAACTTCAAAATTGTAATGGACTCTGCATCAAGAAGAATATCAGAAGAGAGCTTAAAAGGGTTAATTGCTTGAGAAAAGTCTAAATCAAGCTCTTCAACTTTCTTTGTGATTGATTTTTTTACCCAACACTCAACCATGAACTCCACACTACTGGGATCAATATATAAACGAAAGCACTGAATTGTTGAACCAGAATGGAAATTGAAAACCTGGCTAACAATTTTAATAAACTCGGTTCGGGTTCGGCCCCTAGCAAAATCTCTACCAAAATATAAATTACGATTGAAAAGCCAAGAATTCTTGAACCTCGTCGAAAGAATTCCCATGCGTACAGCATGTTTGATTGGCAAGAAAGAAAATATGATGTCAAGAACATCATCAGAAAGACTAAAATTGGTGGGTGTTTGAGCATTGATACCATTGTTGATATTGATGTTGCCACGGTGGTGGTGGTGGCGGTGTCTCTTCAGTTTCTTGTGTGGTACCATTGTTTGGTTCTCAGTATTTTGAGCACCCATCAAAGATCCTATTTCAATTCTCTCAAGAACTTTACATGGATTGATGGGAAAATTTGAGGAAAAGGGTGAGAAAGTGAGAGAAATTACAGGAGAATGTTATGGGATATATATTGTTTTTAATACACTTTTCAGAGTTTTTCTCTCCATTTATAAAACTACTGTTGCTGTTGAGGAATTTAAGCCTTTTTTGAATTGGCGTTAAGAGTTTCTTGGCATTTCTGGAGGCCAGGACTGACTAAAATGGAGTTTCAGTAGAAAACCAATATCAGTGACGTGTCAGTAATCTTTTAATGGGACACAGGGTCAACAAATAAAAACAAGGTCGTTTTATTTTAGATTAATGTCAAAACGGTGTCGTTTTGTTGATGAAAAACCTTCTTCCTGGATAGAATCACTTCATATATGGCAGCTGAATTGGATATTGAATGCTCCTTGCTTTATTGACACAGGGGTATAGATACATACCCCCTGGGAGATGGTAACAAAGTGATTAATTTTGCTTTTTATGGCATCTTACTTGGATGGTGAATGCATCCTCTTCTTTTGGCAAGAGAGATGGATTCACTTCTTAAAGATTGCATTGAAGTCTCACATTTGCCATTCAACTCTAATACAAAATATGTTTCAAACGAGGGTAACTTTGACATTTTAAATGCCTTTATGGTTATTTTTCTTTATTTACCTTTTTTTGTTGAAATCCAATAACTTTTAATTCCTAAATATTAGCACACTTAAAAATACATAGGCCATGTTTGGTTGTGAATTCCAAAAAGAGCTTTCTCTTTTTTAGATTTATAAAAATAGAAAATAGAGTGAAAAACATGTTTGGCTATCAATTTTTTGTCTTCAATTTTTTTTTTTTTTTAAAATAAGAATAAAAAATAGAAAATAACCTAAAAAATATGTTGGCAACTTATATTGTTTGAAGATAAGAATAATGTAAAAAAAAAAAAAAAAAGTGACTATGATTATGAACTCCCTATTTGGACATCAAAAAAAATCAAAAATCAAAATCAAAATCGATCGAACTTGTGTTCAATTAGCTATATTTTTTATGTTTGCAGAAGATCCATCAGTGTCCTAACTCTGAACCAAAGTATCAAAACTAAGGGTTCATGAAATAAATCATGAGCTTAATAGAAATACATATTGATTAAAGCTAGTGTCTTAAATTAGAGTATTTAGGGATTTAATTAAATAAAAAGTGACTATGGTTATGAACTCCCTATTTGGACATCAAAAAAATAACATGAAAGAAATGAAAAAAAATTAAAAATACTAAAAAAGAAGATCTATTTCTAAACAAATTTAAACATTTTATATTTTTCATAAACCCTAATTAATTTGTAAAGAAGATCATATAAGATAACATATATAATAATGTGGATATAAAGAGAGAGATGGAACCTAGAGGATGAGAGAGTGCGGCGTGGAGGCTGATCCGCGGAGGCGTGTAGGCGGGGCAGCAGCAGCGGCAGCGACAGCGGCGTGGATGCTGAGAGAGTGTGGCCATCGGGAGGTGAGTGAGGACCGAGGCTCATATGGAAAGTTAAATCCTTTAGGAATTAGGGCTTCGTTCTATACTTCTATAGTAAGTTTGTATACAAAGTTAAAGCGGCACGGTCCGGTTCAGCCGGTTTATAGCACTAAAAAGGAACCAAATCGTGAACCTCGGTTTGTAGAAATTTGGAACTGTGGCCGACCAAGGTAAGGCCTCAAACTAGCAGTTCGTGGGCGGTCTGGTTTGGTCGGTTGAGCCGGTTCAACAGGCTGGGCCAAATTTTACATTTTCACATTTTTATGGGCCTAATTTTATGGATATTGAAAGACTCTTTTGGGCCTGGACCTATTTTTATTCACATTCAGCAATGAGGGGCCTAATTTTATGGACATTTTCACATTTTCTTCGACCTGTTACTTAACTTACTTTTGTATAAATTTTATAAGAATAAAATTTCGATATTATAAATTTTAAAAACAAATAGTATTAAAAATATTAGCAAAATTATATTTATTTTTGTATTGGAAATTTGGAATTTGGAAATAAGAAATATAAAGTAATTTATTTTGTATTTTATAGTAATTCATTATTTGAAAAATCATGTTTTATCTAGAAATGAATTAGAATTTGAAAGAAAATTAATGTAATTAAGAATTTTTTTTACTTTATTTAGTTGAATTTCATATTAATAAAATTTTCTTTTTGAGTACCTTTATTGTAACTAATAAAAGGCAAATCTCAATGTTTGTTTCGCTCTTTATTCGATAAAATTTCTTATTATTTATTTATTTTTTTTTAAATATTCAAAACACTCAAAAAATAACAAACGTTGTTGATACCTTGTTGAATTAGGAAATTAATTGAAAATATGACTCTTAAAAAAGGAATTAAAGATAAACTTCATGTAATTAATATAGCAAGAGGGTAAAAGTGCCATTAACATTTAATACAAGGGCATTTTAGTCGATCAAAAGTTTTTCCAACATTGAATCTTTTATAAGTAGTATAGATATAGATTTATAAAAAAATTTGAAATAAGGTTAAATATTATATATCACAACTTAGAAAAATAAAATTATACATAGCTTAGTTGTAAGGCCTTTGTATATAAGACATATTTAATGAGGTTCTAGGTTCGAACCTCTTTGCAATCAGGGATGGAGAATCTCCATGGGGCGGGGATAAATAGAGTGGAGATCTTTTGTCCCACTTGTATGTACCATTTTCCTATCCCCTCTCACAAAAATCCACCTTGAAAATTCCACCTTTTAATAAATATTTATATTTAAATTTTCAATGTGGACTTTTGTGATAGGGGAGTGAAAGTGGTACATACAAGTGGGACAGAGGATCTCCAATCGGATAAATAGGCGGGGCGGGGTAACGGAGTGAGGCATGGTAAACCCGTCCTCGTACCCTATGTATTAATTATTTTTATGAAAATGCGGGGTAACGGGGTTAGACATGGTAAACCCATCCCCGTACCCAGCGGGGCAAATTTTTTTTACCCCATCCTTGCCCTGTACTCCAAAAAATTCAAAAAAAAAACCCACCTCTATAGGAGCGGGGCGGGTCCCGCGGAGATGGGGAAAATTGCCATCCTATGGTAGAAAAGAATTTATTCATGAAAAAACTAAAAACATTGAGTGAGAGAGAGAGAGAGATCCTCCACCATGAGGAAATTGATCCACATTAGGGTATCTTCAATCCAAACTAAAATAGGATTAATAAAGTGAATGTATTTAGCTACACCATCCGCCACCCAATCGTAAGGGATCGGACATTCACAGACCACTGCTTCCAACATGAAAGATTTGCCCATTATACAATCGAGAACTTGCTTAGGGTCGCTTTCAATTTCAGCATGTTGAATCCCAATCTCATAGCCAAATCAAATACCTTCTTTCAATGCAGAAGCTTCCATAATGAGGGCGCTGTCAGCAAGCTGAATTGTTATTCTGCCATCGCTGTAATAAACATGCCTTTCTTATCGTAGATTACAAACCCAATATCTCTTGCTATTGTTTTAGCCAACCACATTGATTTTAAAACTATGAGATAAAGAGGGAGTCCAGTTAATGCAACCTATCAGGAGAGGGCCATTATCTAGTGCTTCCTCCTTGTGGTAACAGAATCTTTACCAAAATTAAAATTACGATTGTAAAGCCAAGAATTCTTGAATCTCGTCGACAGAATTCCCATTCGTACAGCATGTTTGATTGGCAAGAAAGAAAATATGATGTCAAGAACATCATCAGAAGGACTAAAATTGGTGGGTGTTTGAGCATTGATACCATTGTTGATATTGATGTTGCCACGGTGGTGGTGATGGTGTCTCTTCAGTTTCTTGTGTGGTACCATTGTTTGGTTCTCTGTTTTTTTAGCGCACCCATCAAAGATCCTATTCCAATTCTCTCAAGAACTTTGCATGGATTGATGGGAAAATTCGAGGGAAAGGGTGAGAAAGTGAGAGAAAATACGAGAGAATTTTATGGGATATGTATTGCTTTTACTACGCTTTTACTACAATTATAAAACTACTGCTGCTGTTGACGAATTTAAGCCTTTTTTGAATTGGTGTTAACGAGTTTCTCGGCTTTTCTGGAGGACTGACTAAAATGGAGTTTCGGTAGATAACGATTATCAGTGAAATGTCAGTAATCTTTTAATTGGATACCGGGTCAACAAATTAAGGTGGCGTCGTTTTATCTAGATTAATATCAAAACGGTGTCGTTTTTTGTGTTGACGGTTGTTCATGATTTCCCCCTTTCCCGGATTGAGTCACTTCATATATGGCAGCTGACTTGGGTATTGAATGCTCCTTGCTTTATTCCACAATACCCTCTTAGATATGGTAACAAAATGTTTAATTTTGCTTTTTATGGCATCTTACTTGGATGGTGAATGCTTCTTCTTCTTTTGGCATGAGAGATGGATTCTCATTCACTTCTTAAATATTGCATTAAAGTCTCAAATTTGCCATTCAATTCTAATACAAAATATGTTTCAAACGAGGGTAACTTTGACATTTTAAATGCCTTTATGGTATTTTTTTGTTTACCTTTTTTTCTTTTTCACCTCTCTGTTTGGCTAGAAACCAAAGGAAAATGAAATAAAACAACAGAAAATTTGAAACCCACATTTCCAGTTGCTGCTGGCATATCGCAATTGGTTTCCTCTAATTACATCTGGAGCTTTCCTTTAGTATTGGCCATTTTCTCTTTTTACCTCTAAGTTCATTTCCTTATTAACTTTCTAATTATTTTATACATATATTTTAAAAATTATAGGCATTCTGCTTGAAGTGTCAGAAATGGAATAACTGTAACTGATTCTGTGGTACTGGAGGCTAGAATTTGTATTGCTGCACTTCGTCTCAAGCTACGCATCCTGATCTGTGATTTCTGCTCCAAGTGTAGAGTACAAATGTTTCTGGTGGTGCAAGAAGATGTGTAAATGTTTTTTTCAGGTGGAATTGGACTAAAGAGGTTGGAATGTGTTTTAGTACAGGCCATAGAGGTTTTTGTCTTCAAATTTCATTTTTTAGGCAGCACTGGGTTTTGATTGTGCTCAGATATAATGTAGATGTTATAAATGAACACTGTAAAGTGATATAAATCCAAGTTGCTTTTGATTTCTAAAAAAATTTACTGTCAACAATTCTAAGAATCAAGTAATATTTGATAATTCAATTTGTCTGAGACGAACAACCTGAATGCTCATATGGTTTTTCGAATAAATAAAAGAAAGGAAAGAATATACTTAAGAAAGGAAGCCATTTATGAGCCTTAAGAAGAGGCAATACTTTTACCTTCCTACAGATATAGACTGCAAATAGCAAAGCCTACTGGACATCTGTTCCAAGATCAGCTCAAGAATTGGGGTTTGGGGGTTGGTGAGGAAATCTGATTACATGTGTTTAACTTACTATTCAATTACCCAAAAAATAAATCAAGTAGCAAGACATCTAGACATCTCTTCCAAGATCAACTCAAGAAGATGGGTTTTGCCTACAAGTACAAAGGATGTGTATGGAATACTGGTTGATGGAACTTTACCATGGTTTGTATTTAATCAGAGTGTACAAAAAATGCCGTTGCAGAATGAGTAGAGGATCCTAGTGCAGGTTTTCATGTTCAGATTAACTGATTTTATCTTCAGAATTGATATCTGCAGTATCCTCCATTGAAGCAAAAGAGAAACTCCACACAGAAGCACAGTTTTCATCACCTGCACAATACAAAACATCATTTCTTAATCCATATGCATGGTTTTACTTTCCTGTGAAACCCATCTTAAATTCAGTAACATAATCTCCATTCGATAACAAAGTCAATGCAGCTCAAATAATTATGCACACACATATATGTATAGAGCAGTATAGGGTCACGTTCCTCAAGGCTGAGTGTACAATTTTCCAGATATGGTCTTAAGTTGCCTCAAGTCTTGACATCTGTTTGCCAAATGCAAGGCATATGCCTGCAGATATACTTCCCATCCTTGAACTGTATTCCATCAAATTCCAAAAAACCTTCATCAACTCTAAATCTTCTCATATATTTATATTGCTCATTATTTTTGGATGCTCATCGTCAATATATGGAGCTTTTTATTAAATCAAGGAACTTTTTAAAGTATAGACACGAAAAATACATAGTATGTTTTGTCATTCTCTTCTTTAAGTTGCAGCATGTAGCAACTAGGAACATTCAAATCATTTTGAATCATCACAGGAATGAGAACCACAAAAGACAGTAATTAAAGGATTACAGATTTGCATTAAACGCAACTGTCATGGGTCAAATTGATGATGATTGAAGAGAGTATATTGCAGCATTAGGATTTACCAGATATACTAGTTAAGCTCAAATCCTCATTGCAGTCATCAGGAATGCCAAATCTTCGGTGCCCTGATGAAGAGGCAGCCATCGGCAGAAATGGATGAAAAGAGAAACCATTAACAGTGTCTGTATAGAAGGCAAACAAACTAATTAGAAATAGAACAAACCAAGGATACATCATAGTCCCGATCTAGTCAGCATATTGTTATATAAGCTTATGACAGCATGAAGCCCATAGATAATTGTGTGATGAATATTTTGAAAAACTGACCGTTGGATTAGATATTGTACTTATGGATGTCAAGCATGCCAAAAATCACGCAAATCCAATGTTAGAATTTCAAAATATAGCTATGAAAAACTATGAACATTGAAAACTATTACAATTTTTCTCAGTGACATTTCTAAGAAACCGACCGTTGGATCACTGTGATTTTTGGCATACATGACATACATCTGTACAGTATCTAATCCAATGGTCAATTTTTCAAAATATGCATCACACAATTATCTATGGCCTTCATGCTGACATTGCTTATATGAGCATATGCTGATATATATATATATATATATATAGGGATGATACTATAAGGCCGGCCTTACGCAAAGTTGCGTAAGGTCGGCTCCATATGGCTAATTTTAGATGACAGTTCGTAAAATTGACCGTTGGATTAGATGCCCTTCCTCTGTATGTCATGCCTGCAAAAATCACAGTGATCCGACGGTTGGTTTTTGAAATAAATCATTGTGAAAATATGCAACTTATTTGTTCTTCAAAATATCACCATTTTTTTAACGGCAGTTATTTCAAAAACCAACCGTCGGATCACTGTGATTTTATGCAGGCATGACATACAGAGGAGAGGCATATAATCCAACGGTCAGTTTTACGAACTACCATCTCAAATTGGCCATATGGAGCCGACCTTACGCAACTTTGCGTAAGGCCGGCCTTATAGTATCATTCCTGTATATATATATATATATATGCAAAACTTCAATCTACCATGTCCTCTAGCAATAAAGATATAAAATAGCAATACCCAGTGCAGCTTGAAAGCTTGATATCCACTGTCCGGTTTGAAGATCATAAATATGAACCAAACCATCCTGTAAGTGAAGATTGAAAATTGAGGTATTGGATTTGGTTGTTTCTTGAAAATTAAATCTTGAGAGAAACATAAATAACTGAATGATACCTGACCACCTGTACCAAGATGTCGACCACAGGGCTCAATATCAAACAATATCCGCTGGTTGGTAGATTCGGTTGATCTGTATAACCTAATTACAGTGTGCACAAATATAAATTCAGGCACTTCAACGCTGTTTTTTCAATCAGTTGAATCATGTTGGGTAACAGAAAACTTGCATTAACAGAAATATGAAACTACTTTAAAAAACACTGAAATTGAAGAAGAAATATATAGATGGGTAGTGATTGAACAATACTATACAACTGGCTTAAGAAATGTATGAAACCATTGAAACGTATGCAAATATGAAATATCATTTGCAACTCAAAAAATGTCAAGGCTTCAACACTCTCTGAAATGGTTTTTGATGAGCAGAATGGAAAATTGCCCATCCAACATGTTAGTTGAAGATGGTCACTAGATGAAGTTGATGGATCTTTTCCAGAGGAGTCAGCTGATTATTTTAACATATTTACACAGGGTTCACTTTAAGGACGCAGACTGGCATGTTATGTTATGCAACATGCAGTAGTACATAGAGAATATCACGTGACCTATTTTGTATCATCGATGCCTTAAAAGTGTGCAATAGCCATATACCACTAATGTACACAATGAACAATTAGGTATAATTAATTGGAAATTCGTTACAATATGATAACCAATACCAAGACCAAATAAATTTGTTTAATTATTATAAAGGGCCATAATGGCTTACTCCATCAAAAGAATAATACTTACTTGTACACAACTTCAACAGTATTGCGTATATCCCAGCACAGTATATAAGGATCCTGCAAGGAATTCAAAAGTAGAAAATTTTTAAATCCTATAATGTATGAATAGGTATGAATGTATGTATGCAACAATACACACATGATGGTCACATATAATAACCAGCTACAAACAAAATGCCAAACTCAATGAAAGAAATATTAAGAATTAAGCTACTCAAAAGTTCAACAAAGTTGATACCATTTTTGGGACCAGATGAGATATACAAAACCTGGTTAACCAGCCTATTTCCTAAAGATATGCCTCCCAAAATAAATAAAAGAAGGAAACCACTGAGGGAATTATATAATTTGTTATTGAGGATGTATCGATATTAATCTTCTTATGCTGCTAACACAATGGTAATAGTGCAGGTTTTCTAAACTATTTCCCAGATCTAGTGTTCCTTAAAAACAAACGAAGCTAAACAGAAATACAAATTCTTGGGTTTTTAAAATAAGTAATACAGAGTACAAATGCATAAAAAGGATATGTTATAAATATTTTACATATGGGGTGGCCACGGACCATCTCTAGCTTAAATTCAATATGGCCTACCTTCAATTAGTCATTAATCGTATATAGGTCATGACAGAAAGGGAAAGAAAGAGAAAAAAAACAGTCAAACCATGTATAGCAATGATTTGATCACATAAAGCCAACTCATGAGATCTCTAGCATAAACATCCATTTCTGCCCCACCCTGGCCCCCAACCCACCCAGAAAAAAAATATATATTTTCTAGTTGTATTCACTGATACATAAATTGAATGGGAACAAAAGAGTATGTACTTTTACCTTTCGGCCTCCAGTATATAAATATTGACCATCTTTTGAGAACTGAACCTGAACAAAAAAAACCATTTCACCTGAAAGAGTGAGTTGCTGATATTATTATTAGAATCAAATGAATGATAAGAAATGCTCACTTACATGTGTAATCCCACCTTCATGACCGTGTAAGACATATAAGAGTTCCATATTATCTTCTCTATAGATTGCGGTAGTCTGGCTATAAGAGCCCGTAGCAAGCATCCCACAATGAGAAGGAGAAAAGGCAATCGCAGATATAATACCTGTACACAATAAACGAACTCAGGAGATGCGAACTAATGTTGGCATTACCCAAAAGTAAATCGGTTCAAGATCAAACTTTGGGGTACTTAGTCATCAACAACATAGGAAAGATATGACTTGTGAGTCCATGATATTTAGAGCTTGCAGTAAGTTCCCAATATTGCACTTTCAGATGCTAATCTGCTCCCAAAATAATAATAATAATAATTACTAAAAGAAAATGCAGGCAAGTCTATTGAATCTATGGAGATACTCATTAGACAGTGATAAAGTGGGTGGCCTGTTGCAGTTACTACTGGTAGCCAGAAACCCAATCATACCATCAAATGCATTCCTAATGCTCTATTTGGTAGGAAAGATGGAAAAATTGAAGGAAAGTAGGAGGGATGGAAAAACATCCTCAGGGAAGGAAGACCCACTTTCCTTCCCGTGTGTTTGGTAGGATGGATGGAAAAGTGGCTTGCTTCCTTCCTATGTGTTTGGTACGTAAGGAGGGAGAGGATAGAACACCTAATTTACTATTTTACCCTTATTTTTTTGGAATAAGAAAGGATGGTACTTTAATAATATAAGAAAAATGGAAGAACAAATGAGATTTCACCTACCCCTCTCCCTCCCTCTTCTCATCCGCCCAAAAGTGGGTGGATGCCAAAAAGTGGAGGGAAAAAACAACTTTCTTTCCCTCCATTCTTCCTTCCTTCCTCCTCTCCCTCCTATACCACACACACGCTAAAACCCCCATCCCTCTACTTTCCCCTCCTCCCTCTCAATCCTTCCATTCTTCCCTTATACCAAACAAAGAGAAAAGTAAAGAGACTACAGTTCTTGTCTATACTCCACATAACCAATATTTCAATTATAGTGGCACTGAACACAGTTTATCATCAGCTAAGGATTTATACTTTTTGAAAGTCTGCTGCTGAAATTTTCTCAATCATTTAGTTCATTTAATGTTATGATGGAAGAAAATTAAATTTTACTTAAATGTCATTGACAGGTCACAGGGCACAATGGCACAAGATTCTTTTGTAAGACCTATTAATAATTTAATACTTGGCATGTTAGACACTTGTCAACACAACAGGACTGTTCTAAACTCAAAGTATGTCACTTCAGCTGTCAGCACCAAACTTTTGAATATAAAAAATAAAAATACAAGAAAAATGAAATATTAGTTACGTTTAATCCAACAGATGAAATTTCCTAAAGAAAGCATAACAAAACCATTCATCAAGAAAGTTGTAGATTGTTAGACACTTGGTGAATACAGTGACTATGGTGGGAGCCAAGATGTTGAATAACAACCTGAAGCTCAATCCACAATAAAGAACGATTTGCATTAAAAAATATAGAAGAAAGTGAAAGCAAACATCTATTTAAAACTAATAATGAAAGAAATATAAAATTAATAATGAAAGAAAGTTGGATGTGATGGCTTACTTAAACAAATACAGAATTATAAACAAACAGAAATTGAATGAGAGGACGTAGTCAAGTGCAATAATGATCTATGACGGAACTAGTTAGGAGCAATTCAATTCAAATTGAACAAATTGAAAGCACTGTCAAGACAAGAGGAAGATCAAGAGAGTAAATTAAGATTGAGAGAAAAAGCTGCAACTCTATAGAAGATTCTAAAGCATAATGCTAATAGGCAACATCTATTTAACCTTCATCCTAGACTTGCTAGTTCATTATTTATCAAATAACTCTATAGTCTATATAAGGTATCAAAACTAAGAAAAGGTACCAGATTGCCCTTCTTTATTTCCTTGAAGCGTTGAATACTGTTGAAAATCTCTACCAGGACGATGTATATCAAATACTCTAACAGATTTGTTGTATCCAGCAAATATCCTACAAAATAATTCAAGAAGTCAGGCAAAAATAAAAGGAAAAAATGTGGTTGGATCATCATTTATTCTGGACTTGGACCTTATGTTTATCTCATAGTTAAGCAAAAGGCTCGATAAAAAATTAGTAAAAACATAGAAGTACAGATAATAACTCAAAGAAACCACATTGAAATGATGCACCATACCATGGCATTGCATAAGTCAAAGGTGACTAACATATCTCAAATGCGATCATCATGTTTTTCAGCAGTACTTCTTAAACTATTATAGATATTAGTCCAGCTAAAAGAAAGTAATAAACAAGTATGACGATAAGCTGCAAAAGTAAATCATGTGAAGTAAAGTGCCAATCCTATAATTAGCTACAAGCCAAGAAGACTAAAACTGCAGTTAAACCTCTCTTTTTTTATGAGAAACAAAATACGTATGTATGGAGTATGGAGAGATAATTCGACCAGCACTCCAAAATCAAGGCCCTTCTCTAGGGTACATGATCAACCTTGGATTGGCTGAAAATGTACAAGACAAACCTCTATAGATAATAGTCACTTCCTTTAACCAACATCCTATTTCAATGGCTCTCTGACCCTTCTTCTCCCACTGGATGATATCAGATGAGTCATGAATCTCCTTCAACAATTAATTATTAAGATTCAATC
>JAESVK010000337.1:527529-552884 GCA_017140935.1 Hamamelis virginiana | reverse complement strand
CTTCACTCGAAGCTGTATTGCTATGTGTTCCTGATGGTTATCACTGTGTGGATCTGTCACTATATAAAGTAGAGAACTAAAGTTCCCATGTGCATTCCTTATATTTTCAGCATTTGGGATGTTGTGTAACCTGTTTTCATTCATAACAGGAAAGTCAAATTGTTCTGTTATTAAACGAAACAACCACCACTTCTGAAAATTCTGGAAATGCTCATATGATGATTGTACAAGCAAGTGACCTTCCATTTGTATCTGTGTCAAGATCCACTTGTCTAACCTGTTGGAAGTTGCATGAACTAAAGGTAATCCTTGTTTTGTTTCTACATATTATTATTGAAAACTCTGTAGTTTTTGTAGTTTGGCATGTCTTTGAGATTTTTCTTTCTGAATAATTATTGTTGAGCTCCATAGTCCTTTTGAAGGGCTTTTCTACTCATTTTTTCTATTTGTATCCTCAAAACATGTCTTAGTTATTGTAGTAAATTTAACTTTGTACTAATGGGTAAGTTAAACTTGAGGAACCGGCATTGACCTTTATCTTCTCTCTACCTTCTCCCACTCCTTCATTCAATTCCTATTCTGTTTAAATTGTTGTTTGAGAATTATTTCAAGTTTCTCATTTATTTCCTCTCAACCGACTCAACATCCTCCGCTTCCTTTTCAATTCCCATCCTGTTTAACTCATGTTTCAATACGTTAGTGTTTTAAGACACTGAAATTCATACCGAGTTGAAATACTTTTTAAACTGCTTCTCTTTTTATTAAGTATTATTTCTAGTTTATTTGTGTGAGATACTTATTTCTCAGAATCATGTGCTTTAGGATTCTGTTGTATACCTGCAAATGGAGAATGAAAAGGTCCGCAGCATTCCTCACTCCATAATTGCTCCCTTGGCAGTTAGCGGTAAGTTTTTCTCATCTTATCTCATTTTATTATGCTTTTGGAACTTTATGAAGAACAATATATCAACATCAGGTTCTATTGTGTGGAGCAACAACTGCTATTTTGAATTTAGTGTAAACTAATGATCTGAGTGCTGAGATATTCCATACTTTTAACTGATTAATCATTTATGTATTTATTCAAACACACAAACACATAAATGTGCACACAAATATATTGACATTTTTTTTATTAAAATTTACTGTGACAGCATCCAGAGGTGTGGCTTGTGTTTTTGCTGCGAGAAAGCGTGCCTTGGTCTACATTCTTGAGGAAGATGAAGATGAAGTCTCAGATACGGAATGACTATTTATTTTTTCTTGAATCCTAAAGAACAAAGATGTATGGATTGAGTTTACGAGCACATTAATCGAATAGCTGATCAGATTATCAGATTAGGAGCTAATCATTTGTAATTTTTGTATGTGTAAAAATAAGTTTACTGATATATGTTCACAAGTTATTTAAAACATCATTTGAAGGAACACTAGCTTTAGATAGGGCTTCCCCCCGTTCCTTTTATGGCATGTGCATTCCCTTTAATTATTCTAGATATCTTAGATAGCTATACTGTTTATGCTAAGAGACGGTGCCCCTGTTTGTGATTGATTTACAGGTACTTTCGACTGTCAAGTTGGTTAGGGTCTCATGCCATGCCACTATGCCCCCATCAGAGGGGGATTAAAAAAAAGATACTGTTTAATGTATCAAGTGCACTAAAAATCAGTTTAATTGATCAGTTCAATTACTTAATGTGTTCTGGAAACAACGAAAGCTGAAATTGTCGAATTAAACTGAGTTTTAATGCAAATAACTTGATGAGAACAAACAACCAGTACAAGTATAATTGTATGCAAGCCATGTAAAACAAAGGGTGGCTATGCAAAACATTATCATAGTTCTGTTCAGCACAATTTTGTAATTCCAGACCAACTGGTCATTTCATTATCTCCTATGTTTGCTCAATTGAAATGGCATCCAAGTCCAATGGTAAAGCACATATGCATGTACTCCACATTTGGGTTCTAATCCTCAAGGGAGCGCCTATCTTCATCAATAACATGCTAACTGTAAAAAATGCTTGTGTAGAGTTATTGCTTGGTACCCAAAAGGACAAAAATAATGCCATTTGGTAATCCCATATGGAGGTAGGGCAGACTTTTGGAAATAAAATTTTTAAGAGAAACACAATGGCTTACAATATTTAAACGAAAGAGAATTTATGTCATGTCATTCCATATAAAAAACCTAGCATTGCTTGATTGAAATTTATTAAATACTTTCAACAAATCTCAAAAGGGTAAACGCCATGCATTTGAGCGATGAACCCAAGTCCAGGGTAACAGCCCACATGAAACAGTATATTATGCTGCAGGCAACTAGATATTAGTTACCCTTGTAATTGTATGCATGACAATATTCTGAGAGAGAGAGAGAGAGAGAGAGGGAGAGAGAGATGCTAGCCATTCAACTTTCATAACCACAAAAGTCTACTAAATCAGACCGCAATTCATTGCGCTGATCAGCCATTATAGGGACTAATATGATGAATTTATTCCAAGATGAAAATTGAGCATGAATACAAACCCCATGTAATCATAGCTCTGATCTGCTATTCATTTCATTCTAAAAATCAGTATTGCATTTCTGCTGATAAAAGTCACCAGGTATCCCTGTTTCAATGCTGCTCAAATGTTATTACATTCAAGTAATGTTCGGCAAGTTGCCTCTGAGCAAAGCATGTTCCAAGCAATCAAATCATAACCATAATTTTGCAGCAGTAAGGTTTGATCAGGCAATATCCTTGACCCGACATCAAATTACTCATTTTACATAACAAGTAAAATAAAAGGACACATTTATTGTGTTGGATCTCAACTAACAGAATACAACAGGAGTACAATTAAGATACAACAACATATTAGCAACTGCAAAGGTTGTAGAACTGCCCTCCACTTCTACTCTAGTCACTTCCCATCTTAAAAACAAAAAGAAAAAGAAAAAGGAACCATGCTAAATTTCCTGGGTGTAGAGAGGTTTTTCCCAGAAATCATTAGTCTCCACCATTGGCTAACGTCTTCAGTTGAAATGGCTCAAAGCTGATGGTCATTTAGAACTTTCAGGTAAAAATTTATCGAGGAAATATAATCTAAATGAAAAACCACAACGTTAATAAGATTGTTGATAGAAGAAATAAGCTTACTGTACAGGCAAGAACTGTACAAGCAAAGAGGTTCCCAGATGTCAGTTTCAGAATCCAGGGAATAGCTGCGTTCAAAGACCAAAGACTGTACCCAACAATGCAAGTCCATGGCCATAGTCATCGTTCATCTTGAAAACTTCAGCAGGATAGCAATTAGATGGGCAGCTAATAAAATACTAGGAAGAAGCCTTTTAATACCGAAAACAAGAACAGCTTCATCTGTTAGGCTCTATCTATGGATCATCCAACTCCACAAGTTGTGCCCGTCTCTCAGCAGCCTTCTTCCTGATAAATATGCCCCATCTCAGGGCAGCCTTAAGCTTGAGCCATCCCACAACAGCTTTGCCCGACGAACGAGTTCGATCCTCATCAAAGCCACCATAGTTTGCAGATGGGTTAGCCATGAATGCTGATGAATATGGGAATGCATCTTCAGCAACATTAATGGAGCCATGACCATGGCCACCCATGTTGAAGATGCGAAGCAGATGCTGCATATCATCATTTTCAAGCATCTCATGACTTCTCATGCGAATTTCTTCCTCTGGGAAGTAGTCCTCAACCCCCCTATAAGAAGTAAAATTTGATGAGCCACCAGTCTGGAATCCTGATGTGGATGATTGTTGCAGACCGAGGGCCAACAAATTGTCGCTTCTTGGAAGCTGGGCTTGGTGCGAAGCGCTGATCAACTGATTCTGCAGTGGGAATGAAGTGCCATCAAATTGAATAGAAGCACCTAGATTTACGTTCTGCGACTGCATTGAGTATCTGGTGGCCATATTATCATAACCTAGAGAGAGAAAGAGAGAGAGAGGTCAGCAACCAAGAAGGTAACCATGCCTGAACACACTCAGTATTTTAAGTAATTTGAAGAGCTTTCATATAGATACTGTTGCATCTCTGAAAGAACACTTTTAATGGTTTTGTACAAAACAATTAAAAGAGAATATAGTCATAACAAAAGCATGCAACATTCTTCAAATAGGGCCTTTAAGCAGCTTGTCTCAAGGCTTCTGTGTCATATATCTAAAGGGCTTAAATCCTAACATCCATAGCTTTAAATGTCAGTACAGCAGAGTGTTTCGGTTAAATCCAAAATCTAATAATGTAATCAATAGATAGTATAAGATGCATATAGGTAACTGACCTATGAAGTCATAATTCTATTTTCCCTAACAACCAGACTCTCGAATATTATACAAATACACATATTATCTACGAACTTGTATTTTAGTGTTCTTTAACAAATTTACATACAGTAAGTCTGACTAAAAAAATCCACAAAGATCAATGATTTGTAAATTGTCTCCAGGATGTCGCCTTCTCAAAGCAAAGATAAAAGATGCTGAATGTGATATACAGAAGCACTCATTGACAAATATTTAGTAAAACTAATACATCCACATAAAAGTGATCACCATAAAAGAAAATGCACACAAACAACCATAATTTAGAATGACATATAGGTACTCATAATTTCCATATGAAAAAATTCACAGTGATTTCTAACATTCCAAGAATCAAGCAAATGAATGAAAACATTTAAAACAAACTAACCTTGTAGAAGATGACAAATCTATATCAAGTTTGGGGAAGAACGCCATGATTAAAATAATTAAAATAACCAAAACCGTGAGATTCAAAACACAATTTATCTCAATGAATAAATCAAGGGGAAAGGCGAGAGAGAGAGAGAGAGAGAGAGAGAGAGAGAGAGAGAGGGAGGGAGGGAGAACCTATAATTCAGCTTTTATATTGATGCACAAGACTAGTGAATCATAGTTTTATTCAATGCTGTTAAATAACCCAACAATTATCACATTTAAAAGAAGACTAATAACCTTCTCCAATGATAAAAATATTATATAATGGTTCTATATCCAAGAATAAATACCTCCAGCTGTTAAGTCTGAATCCATAGAAGGCTGCTCAGAAGAAACTGGAACTGACAGACTTGGTAGAGTCAGTTGTTGGTCAAAGGAGTTGGAATAATCTGGTGGGGCCATTGGAACTTCAGTCTGAGAAGTACCTGAGCTCTTATTTTCCTTAAAGCTTAAAAGAGACTTGCCATCATACTCTATAACATGCATCCAATTGTCATATGCCTTCTTCACCAAAGTATCCACATAAACCTGCAAGAACAAAACCGTTTAAAGCTATCTTAAGCTTCTCCTTTTTGTTGTAATTTACAAGCACAATAAATTCTTTCTCAATATTTAGGTTGATTGTCCAAAAGAAACGAAAGGAAATTTTGTCTCAAACTTGGTCTTTTGTGGAATCAACAGTCGATGCCATAAAAATAAATAAATAATGCCTTTAAAGTGTTTAAATTAAAGATTAAGACAATAGTCTGTATAGATGTCTAATGGACTAATAAAAAATACACTCCACAGGAGTTGTAGATTACCCTTTGGTGCTTTGATTAGGACCCATAAATTTCCATTAGCATACATCCCACTTTAGGACATCATAGGATGCATGTTGTTTGGTCTATTGTAGCAGCCGATTATTATAAACTAGCTTCTACTTTCAATCTGGATAGATTCTAGTAGCATAAAAATATACAATATGGACAAACACAGAGGTCATATTCACCAAGGTTTAAGAAGCTAAAATGCAATATTAGTCAACCATATTGGACTCAGTTCCAAGAGTGAAAATCAACAATATTTTTTTCCAAATTCGTATGCAATGAGTCATCAGTCATCACTCCAAAGTGCAATGGAACTGCAGAATCACCTACCTTCTGACTGTCGGAAAGAGAATCAGCCGAGTAATATTGTCCACTTGAGATTAAACCACTCAACTCATAGATATTGTTGAAAACAACACCAACATTTCTCACGTCATCAGGATAGTAAACATATAGTTTGCCACTCAAAACACAAGTCTTTGCATGCTCTAAGAGAGCATCCCACATTTTATTCGACATGCCACTTCCAAGAATCTACAAAAATTGGATAGAAAGATTAATGCAAATAGCAATATATGGATTAGAATTCTAATTTGACAATCAAATCCCTCCAGTCTTACATTCCGCAATCTCTGTGGATCTCTAACAACAAGTCGTAGAAAGTCTTCAACCGTAACTATTCCAGATTTATTGAGCCTCTTGTGGAATGACCCATCTTTGCCAATCTTCTCCAATCTCCAAACCTCATCAGTTAATGCAGGTGGATAGTGTTTCTTGTACACTGTAGGGCAAAAAATATGGATTCTCCACATCATTTCAATAAACAAACAAATGCACGCACACACATATGAAATATGGAATTAAAAGTTCTGCTATTAATCATGAACTCACATTCCCCTCTGTGATCCTTAACAGTGAAGGCATCTGTTTTTGCTTCACGAATACGAATGCCCTCGCAACAGCCTGAGGCAACCTTCAGACCTAACCTAAACTTCCTGCTCCTTATCCAGCTTGAGTTGTCAGTAAATGTCAGCTCCCCTAGAGTTCCTACACCTTCCTTCAGTGTCACCTGCAGATCCCCAGTCAAAAGTGGCCTCTTTCCTTCACGCTCCTTCACCACATGACTCTCAAATTCTTCCTGAGTCCAGTCATCATCATCTTCATTGTTGAAATCACCTTCAAGCACAACAACATCTAATTTCGCCAAGGACTCTGTACCCGCTGTTACAACATGGCCCGTGTTTGCATCAAGCAAGACAATAAGGATTGCAGCACCCTGCTCCCCTTCTACTTTCCCACCTGTAAAGAGAGGGAGGGACAACCTGGACCTGAATTGCAGCTGTAAGTTTCTTCCATCAGGCCCTTCTAGTCGTTTTGGAGAAGACCTGCATTTTCTCAAGCTTCATAAGATGAATTCAAGGAAACAGAGTAATGACACCAAAAGATGGCACAGCAATAAGAAAGAAAATGGAACAGAATCCCAAAAACAAATTGTGTAACTTGCTATATGTTTCAAACAAAACAAATTAACTAAACAGCATTCACTTACTTCCATCACTTGACCAAACAATAAGATGTAGTAGTATAGAAACTTCTAGTCTCTAAAAAACCTTAAAATGATGAGCATAGACTGCTACGTAACAAGGACACAAACACAGCTGTCAGTGTCCAAACAATTTACAAGCTGTTCTACACAACAACCTCATACTAAATAAAGTAGCCAAAAAAATGCTGAAATACAAATTCCCTTGCCACATAGAATTCCTTCAGCTACCAACTTTATATTGTTACCTGATAAATGTGGATACAACAATTTGAAAAAAATTTCATGATACAACAAGAAGGAGAATTTTAGACCTTTTTTGCCGTGCCGAACATCATTTCAGGCACTGACATCAGTGTCAAATTTCTTTATGTTTTGAGGTCATTGTGCAGGACAACGCATATCTATCTCAAACACCAAGACCAGTTTCAATGTCATTGACTCATTGGTTACATTGTCAACTAATATACATCTCAAGTTTACTAAATCAGTGTACCGAGTACAGACATTAGGACCATTTCTAACAACAACGCAACAAAAAGGGCAATACGCACCCTTTTGTGTGATTCTATTGCAGTTACCAATCAACATATTCTATTGATTGACCATAACTAAAACATATATTTTCCAAAATGCACCAGTTACCATGTTCATTTTTAGAAAAGGCATATTAAAATTTTACTTGTAATATTATATAATTAACTAATCGCTTGAAATCTCTTACCTCCCACCAAGTTTAGCAGGACCTAACTTTGCCAAAGCACGCTCAACTTCTTCACTAACCTGTTTCGCATTCAAAGACAGTCAGTAAAAGGTGAAAAAAAAAAAACCATTAAACCATCCCACACTAAATGTATAAATTGATAAGTAAAAACTTTGATTCTTATGCATGTCCATTTAGACATTTGTGGATGAGTAACTTTTGCTACTGCATTCAGAAGAATATAGCAACAGACATGTTTCAGCTAATATAACAAAGCACATTCTAGCAAGATAAAGTTTGTTCAGGAAATCAAATTGGTTGATCGATGACATGGCTTCACCAGTTAAGGCATTTCAACATACATTTGAACTTTACAACAACATTCATCTAAACTTTATACTCTCAGATTTCCATTTTAAAATATATGAACCAATTATCATGTCAAATGGAACCTTTCAAACTCTGTTTTCATTTTCCTACAAATGAAACTCAAAAAGAAATAAAAAAACCAAGTGGAACCTTTCAACCCAATTTTCATTTTTAAAAACCTTTATTTTGCTTTGCCAATCCCAACTAGTGGGATAAGGCGATGCTAAAGATCTGATGGTAGGTCAATATCTGCAACTAATTCCTTCTTATCATATAATTAACCCAATGGAGAATGAAAAGATAGTTATCCTAAATCTGTATAGAGAGGAACAGAATGCACAAGAAACTTATATATCTTACAACTCTCCGGAGAATAGGCTCCAATGACGAGCAAAGTTTCTGCAGACTATCCACCTTGAGAGCCTCGACAATTACACTGCATAAAATTTGTATTTTTCAGAAAAAAATATCCAATCATCCAAAAAAAATGCATAGAAAATCAAAATGAGTTTCTACAATTGGAAGAATTTAACTCTGCAGGTTACTAAGCACAATTCAAACTTTTACTTCATTTCATCCCCTTAGAGTCGGCAAGCAGGTATATTTATAAAGACAGATTTTGAAACCAGGTGGGTGTATGAGCACCCAGACAACAAACTGGTTTTGCCAAAAGTAAGAATAAGAATGAGAACAAATAACTGTCACATCATTACTGCTTTTGCAGTGAGGGTGGACAATTTCAGAAAATGAAGAAATAATAATAAGTAAATGATGAGAAGTCGATCAAGTATAAAGCGTTGGCACAGCAGAAACACATCCCTCGCATGCAATAATTATTTCGTAAGCAACCAGACACCAACACTATGTTTTACTTCTGAAATCAAGAATGGGCATCTGAGTGTGACTTGTAACATTCAATGAAAAATTAACACGAACATAAAAGAAAACCCATCGAAGTGGATGAATTCTAAAGCAATTTGTTAAAATTTTTTAAACTTTGTCACTTTCCTCTCGAAAATATCTCCTAAACATCTCAGATAATTCACTAAAAAATATGCATAAATCTAATTGGTTGTACTATATCCAAGCATGAACCTTTGGTGAAGGATGCCACTTATCTTATTTGATAAGCTTGATTGCTGTTTATGTAAGTAAGACCCAATCATACGTAACCTTGTAGGATACTATGTCAAGCATGAAACATCGAAACCCATGTCCTAATTCATTTGGTTTAAAAGTTGCCGTATCGGACACCAAAACCCATTTCAGCGTCCTTTTCACATATGCAGCTGTAGAAATGAAAACCCAGATTCAAAAGCCCGTCCTCACCCAACCCAACCCACACGCACACTCACTTTCTGTTGTTCTAAGACCCTTCAATCTCTGACTCGGACAGAATATCTAACAAAATTTCTTGTTTATTGTTCAAGTAGCGGTAACAATCACTTAAAAGCTAAGTAAGTTTTCCGATTGCAAAATCTTAATTAATGAATATATAGTAATTTATATATTTTAGCCAACGAATACCGCTGTTAACAAATGATGAATAACCAAAATAATAATAAAACAGAAAAAAAATATTTACACTGAACAAATTTAAAGAAAAAAAAAATTAAAGTAATAAAGAAGGAAGTACCTGGCTAGAGCAGGTCGTTTCCGCTCGGGCTGACCTTCTTCAGCTGCAGCGGGATCCAAACCTCGCTTCTCCCTCGCCATGCTGTTCGATCTCTCCATATACCTCGTCTGCATTTTCTATGCTTCCAAACAAACACCCTTCAAACAACCTCTCCGTTTGGTAGCTAGGAAAATTTAATAAAATATAAGAAATCAAAAGTTCAAATCTAAAACGCTCCAATACCGAGGACCAGAGCTTAGCTTGAGCTTTGCTTTTTACATTTCAGAAACATAACAACAAAAGGTAAATACTCTTTATAAAGATTTTGTTTTCCCTTTTCTTTTTCTTTTTCTTTTCCTTCGTTTTTTCAGCAACCAAACAGAGAGTTCAATTCCCAGACTCCAAACATCAAACGCACTTCTCTCAAAACTTAAATTCAACGACCCGATCTGAAAAAACCCACAACTCCTTAAACGAAATCGTGAAATTTTCTCGGGAATTCAAGTAGAAACAGAGAGATGAGAAAGGAAAAATGAATAGAAGCGGGAAAAAAATGGAAACCTGCGGAATCCCTTTTTGGAGCTTTTGAGAGAATCTGAGAAGCTTCGCCGAAATATCTGCGAATTTTCGCTCGAAATTTACATACGAAGTTGATACTATTCGAGTCTTTCAACAGTGACGGCTCTCTTGCACAGTAAGTATCTCATGTACTGCGGTTGGTTCAGGTTTTTGGACGGCGCCTCGAGATCTTCGCGCTGTATATGATCGATCGGTTGATCTTAGCCGCTCATTTGGAAGACAAGTCTATGATTTTGATCTCCTTGTGTATGATTAGCCAAGTGACAATATATGGAGGGCTGCGTGGGACTGTACCAGTCAATAACGCCAACAGTTGGAAATTCGGTTTGGCTTGGCCATATTTGGAAATAAAAATAAAAATAAAATGTTATCTTATCTGTTTTTTTTATTTTTATAAAGAAATTTTTACTTGCAATATTAAAATAAATTTGCATTATTATACCTTCCATTAGTTGGATAAGATTCATTTCTCGTATATATTATTTATGTCAAAAAATTATAATAATTTAATGGCTGATTTTTAAAAAATATTAAATTAAAAAATTATTATAATTAAAAATATAATAATTTTTTAAAATCTGACCGTTTGATCATTATAATTTTCGACATACATGAAAATTATATGTTATCCAACCATTGGTTTTTCAAAATATTAAACATATATAGATATTTTAAAAATATAATATAAGTATAAATGTAAAATATGATGGCAGCAGCCTCAGTACAGTGCTAGCTTAAAGAGACTGTCTTCCCCCACCACCACCCTACCCTACGCTACACTTTTTTACAGTCTCTTTTACTGATTTGCTCGTATGGAATTCACGTGAACCTCATCCATCGTCCATACATGTATAACGGAAACAGTGGAAAGTGACGAATAAAATGGGTCCCGCAATCATTTTATAGTTGTTTTTTTTTGTTAAATAATAAAATAAAATTTATTCTTGATGTATACGTCAATGTCTATCCAAATGGAATCTTTTTAAACAAAAATTGTATTTTATTATTTAAAATAAAGTCGTCAATTATGGTTGCTAGCACTTAGCAATGGTGTAAGCTTCACGTCTTATAATTATGATTAATAATGAAGGAAAATTTTGACTTTCTTTCCTGCTCTTATTTTTTGTGTTGGAATGAAATAATTTTTGAATAAAAAAAATATTATAGTACCAGAAACTTTAATCCGAAATTAAAAATTATCCTGATATGTCTTATTTTGAGTAGTGAAATCTCTCATCTCAAACTGTTTTCCTCTTTTTTCATACACCACTCAAATCACTACACGTCACGTCAAGATAGTTTTTAATTTCGGATTAAAGTGTGAAGTGATATAAAATTGTTGTTTGAATAAAGGACAAAGAAGAGTAAATTAAACAAGATCGACAATCAAGCTACCGGGCTAGTTCAGTCGATGAGGGTGCAAGGGAAAAAGAGAGAATTTAAGGCACAACCAAAAACTGAACAATATACAACTCAAGAGAAGCATAATCTGTGCAGAACTAAATCAGTATTAAATATCATAATAAATATCTGTTAATCGGTCATGCTATTGTAACACTCATAACTCTGTCCTCCTACTTGTATTACTCTACCCGAACAAGCAGAATATCAATTTTCTCAGCAGCTGGGTTGATTAAACCCCACATCTTCCCAATGGAGAATCAATTTGCTTCAGGTAATTTCAAAGATCTGAAGACAACATGGGGGAGGGTGAATCAGAGCTAGCGCGTCCTCTTGTTCTTTTTCTTTCCCTTCTTCCCGTCTCTTTTGTTTTGCGACTTTGGCCGTGATTTGTGTTTTGCAACTCTCTTGAATGGCTTCTTCTTACTCACAGGTACATTGTGCTTCTTCTCTGCTTCTCCAATAGATCTGGGCATGGCTGAATGTGGCTTTTCAGGTTGACATTTATCTTTTTCATGAGAAATCTCGCATGTTGTTACTATGACTTTCATGTCACCATTGTCGTAGGTCGTTGTCCCTTTACCAATAAAAGCACAACCCAAACGTTAGACAAGTGTAGTGCTTAAGCTTGTATAACATAACTGATTTCTTATGCATTTAGACATCTAAAACTAGAGAGGATAAAAATGCTGACAGGATTCATATCTCGAATGCTCCAAGCCACTAAATGATGGTAGATTCAACCACTTGTATCCAGAAGGGATTTAAGAGAATCATATTAAAAGGAAAAAAAAAAAATTTGAAATTTCAAGCCAGTCTTTCATCCATGTTAATGCCATCAATCCAGTAGCACTGTGGCAAAAATCTCTAATTTTTCAAGATATAAAGTTCTTGAATCGCATGTGAATTTCATATGAAGCACACATGAACCAATTGCATCATATCTAATTTAATAATCTGTAAATTAATCATAATTGCGGCAAATATTGAAGCACAGTTGATCATATATATATATATATATTAAAGGTAATTCCAAGACCATGTGCGGGATTCAATGGAAATTCAGATGCCAGCTTTGTCACTATGTCCCAGTGGTGCTGAAACATCACCACAAGAGTTTATACTGGTAACATATTGGTCAATCAGAAAGTGTCAACTTCTTAGTAATTTGAGAACTAAAACCAACCTAGTAAAAACCAAAACAATCAACAACAGCAAAGTTAGCACAACAGGGCAGCCGGCAAATGAGGCTGGCAGCCCTTAAGCACCAATTTGCCATGATTACTTTGTGAAGGGCGCCAATATTTCAAAGTGGTAAATATTATTTTTTCAGTCCAGTGGCTTGCAGGGTTGGAAGAATACCAGAAATTGATGTAACTGGCTCACTTCCTTCGTCCTGCTCATCATCCTCGCCACAATCATCAGGTCCTGAATCAGTGGCTGGTGGGGCTTCACCATAAGCAGAATCTCTTTCCAGTTTCCTCTGCAGCAAAAGTTAAGACAGCAGACTTAAGAAACAGACTACAGAATAGAATGTCAATACCCAATACTGATAAGCTCTGTGAAGTAACAATGATTAAGCAACCATGTAATTACAGTATTACAATAAACTGCATTTGGATCATACTAGTTTCAGTGTTGTTATAATAATCAGTTCTGTATTGGGCTTTTTAGGACTAACAACAACCAATGTCCCAGTAACCGTAGCCTCTGTTTGGTCGGAAAGAATGAAGGAAAGAAAAGAAAAAACAGCTCAAAAGTACTAAAGGGAAACCGCTTTGCAAACAACTTTTAGTGTGTTTGGATTGAGAGTGTTGGAGAGAAGAGAAGAGAAAGTTTTTAAGTTTCTCCCCAATCCCCTTGTTTGGTTTTCCAAAATGGGAGAGAAAGGACACATAATATGCTTGGAGTGTTGAAAGAGTAAAGGCAATGCTGGAAAGTACACCTTAATATTTTCTCTTCTCTCCTCTTAGTGATATCTATCCAAACAAGTGGAGAGAAAGTTAACTTTTTCGCTTCTCTTCTCTTCCCTTCTTTCTCTTCTCCTCTCTCCAATTCTCTCAATCCAAACATAGTGTTAGCATTTTCCTTGCATTTCCCTCATGATTTCTGAGATCCAAACAGACCCATAGGGAACTAAATCCATCTATCTACCAAAACCCAGGAAACTAACAATACTGAGAATTCACAGCATTTAGTAACAATAAGGCCTCACTAACGTATCCCATTGAAATTCAATCAGTCCATAGCTTTTCACAGACATCACCATAAAGAAAAACAATCATATAAATCATATTAAGCACACAAATGTGCATTAAATGTCCAAGTTAGAGAGCTAAAACTACAAGTAAAAGAGAAAAAAACTCAGTCGCAGCAATGTAATTAAACGCACGCAAGCGCAAACACTCCAATGTCATACTCAGTGGACCAATTCAGTTTCCAAGAAACGTGTCGTACAAGTTAGAGAGCTAATACTACAAGCAAAGAGTAGCCCACAAACAATGGAGTCGTTTCGAATCCAATGAAATACTCAATGGACCAATTCAGTTTCCACAAAACGTTTCGACAGCACAGTGAAATACGAAGTTACAGAGCTAAAAACTACAACTAAAGACTAAAAGAGCGTTAATGGGGGATTCCAGTTATTTTCATATTCACCTTTTTACGAGCCTCGATGCGCTTGCGGCGTTGCACTTCCTGTAACTGGTGTTCAGCTTCCTTTCTCCTTTTCTTCTTCCTCTTGTGAAACCCACCCACGTAGTCCCTTCAATCCAGTAGTACTGTAAGATTTCAGTGATTATAACAAGAACAAATTTAGGGTTTTGATTTCAACTGCAGATTGATGAGCAAAAACCTGAGATCTTTCTCGTTGAAAGAGACAGAGAGAGCTTTGTTCTTGAGAGCCCTCTTCTTGATGTGTCGAGCGCCTGGGCGTGAGTGAGCTGCTGCTTCCTCTTCCATCTGCGCCGCCATTGCAGCTCTAAAATGGTTTCTCTTGGACTGCAATGGAGGGTTTGGTAAGAATAACTGGGTTCGGGTCAGCTTTTTCTCTAACCGGGTCGAATTTTCCGAAAAAACCTGGCCCAGACCCAATCAAGCTTAAAACAATAAAAAAACAAAAAAACAAAAAAGCATTTGAGTATTATTTTTTACTTATTATATTTACGTTAAGCATCTCTTCTTTTATTGTGTTTCACAAATATATATATATATATATATATATATATAGTCCTGTATCAGCTATACCTCATTTTAACTAAAATCAGCTAACAATACAAGTCATTGGATTCTCATTCACTTAATACATGATTCATCTCAAGATCATAATTCAATGACTCAAGGGTCTTAGCTGATTTTAGTTAAAATGAGGTATCCCTTATATATATATATATTTGGAATGATTTTATCTTTGTGAATGAAAAAAATTAAGAGAGTGGTAATTATTATCATTAATAATATTCAAAATTAAAAATAAATGTATTTCATAAAGTTTTGAAAACTCATCTTGCAATATCAATTAAGGGGGTGATTCCAACCTTTTAAGTGGTTTCATACTTCCATTCATAATAAATTATCTGTAATTTTAGTATCATGTAAATTCGTTTGATATAAATTGATTTGTTCTTTTAATGATTATTATATAGTTTTTATGATTTTTATTGTTTGTTCTTGGGGAAGTCCATTTGGACTTATGAGTTATACAATTGGAGTAGCATTCCCTCTATCCTTAAACCCTCCCTCTTTGATAAAAGTTTGATACGATCTCTTATTTATAATACAATCATCTAGAGAATTTGCATCATTTATAATTTTTTTAATTACAAATAAGAGTCACTTAAAACCAACTATAGCATTTGGTATGCAGGAATAGATACGAATTCATTCCCATTCTAACTAATTACAACACATGACTTGTAATTTTAATAGAAATCCATTTTCAATAATCAAACTTTGTCATAATGAAAAAAAATTCTTCACTTCACACACTCATTGCCACTTCCAATTCTCTATTGCCACGGCCCTCTAACATCATCAACTTGTTGTCACCACCTTCTAACATTACCAACCATTCATATTTATCGTCATTGTCATCTATATAACTTTAATATTATCGACAATTCATTATCACTACCTACCACCATTACTCACCTACTATCACCATTACCATAACCCACCAATCCCATTATCAAACACTATCGGCCTCATCACAGTGTTGGGATCCTCTGCTTGCCTTCATGGGTGCTAGCATCTACTAGCATTTTAATAGAATGAAGACAAGTCAAATTTAAAATTATTTAGCGGCTGAAATTCAATGTAACATCAAAACAATTCACAAGGTTGCGTTTCAAGAGACGGAGGATGCTTGACTCCTTTATTTTTTCTTAACCCCGCACATCAAAAGACTCTGATAGCTTATTTGACTCTCTTCAACTTTTTCTTCACTCTCATTCTCTCTCTCTCACCACCCCCTTCTTTCTATTTTGTATTTTTTTACACAAACATGGAGGCACATTTCATTGGTATTTTAACTGTTAAAAGTATAAAATTAAAGAAAAATAATTCATAATAACATGATTCAACAAATGTTTCTTATCAAACAGATTCTAATCATTTCCCATTCCACTACAAAGATCAAATTTCTACAAGCACCCAACAAGTTGACAAAAACAGGATTGAATATATCATTGTTTTATATGAAATTGTATGAGAAAAAAATCCCTTGCTCAACTTAACCAGCCATTGGATGGTTAGTAATGTACTCCATAGCGAGATTACATGAGTCATTGTTATTGGTTTCTTTTATGGAATCTCCAGTTTGAACTCCTCTTCCAAAGCCATTACAATCTCTACATTGTACAAGCTATCCAAGCCCAAATCTTTCTGGAAATAAAGATCGAGAGTCATATTGGAAGGATCGACCTTTGGGAAGGACTTGACTACATAAAGGATTGTCTTAATGACTTATTCTTTTACAAAACGATCGTTGCCGTGAGATGTCATGAGCCGTAAAGAATCGTAAAGAATATGAGGTTGCGATTTCGATTGGGTCAGGGTTTGGATTGGGACTTGAATGTGGTGAAGCATGACTGCTCGATCTCAATGATGAAGCAATCTCTCTCTCTCTCTCTCTCTCTCTCTCCATTGTCTTGGATAGAAGAAGATACCAAAGATATGGTTTTTATGAATTTTTTTCTTTAATTTTATACTTCTAACAGTTAAAATACCAACGAAATGTGCTTCCATGTTTGTGTAAAAAAAAGAAGAAGAAAAGGAATAAGGGGAGAGAGAGAGAGAGAGAAGAAGAAGATGAAGAAATAGAGGCAAATCAGCCATCAGAATCTTTTGATGTGTGGGGTTTAAAAAAAATAACGGAGTCAAGCATCCTCCGTTCCCTAAAACGCGACATTGTGGATTGTTTTGATGTTACATTGACTTTCAGCCGCTAAATTATTTTAAATTTGACATGTCTCTTTTCTATTAAAAAGCTAGTAGATACTAATACCAATGAAGGCAAGCACAGAATCCCGACGCCTCGTCACACAATATCATTGACCATTCATCACCATCAATATATATCATCTAAAAGCCACCTTTGTAAGCTGAAAACCGTGTTCAATGTAACCCCCTCCCATCTCCCTTTTTATTTCTTGCTCTAATTAAAGGACTATTACCCGCAATTAATGAAATGGTAATTTAATGAATTCTGACAAGGAAGGAATAAGACGGTTCGCTTTCGTTATCAAACCTCACGGCGAAGGAGCTAGAAGAAGACCCCTCTCAATAATGGAGGGACCCCCAATTTTAAGACATAACATTAACTTCAACTATCCTATTTAAGACGAATCATTATTTTCAACTATCTAAAAGTCCACATAATTTACCTTAAATATATTCATTTTTAAAAATATTTTTTCTCAAAATTTTGAATTTATCTTAATTGATGTGGATCGCTAGATTGTGAAAAATAATGCCGTGTCGTGATTTTGAAGATCTTAGTAGGGTATTTGATTTTTGCCCCTTAGCAGCAAAATCAAACTCGTACAATAGTCTAACACATATTTTCATGTTTTTTTTAATTTATATTAAATTAAATTCGACCCATTGATTCCGATATATATATATACTCTCACCAATTGAATTAATCCATGTCATTTTAATATTTATGATGATATTTGCGGTGCTCATGCCACACAATTATACGAGTTACCAAAAGTAATTGTGCTATTAATAGGTAGCATTCTTTTTTCCCTTTGGGTAATCATGACAAGGCACTAATTCGTTCAAATTGAGTAGCACTCATGGAAGCTTGAAAGTTAGTTATACTGCCCGTATGGAAAATATATTAGCATATGAATAAAAGTTGTATTCTTTAGGTTTATTTAAGAATTTTAAAAATTATATGAAATTGTTTCTGTTTTCTAAATATTATCTGATTTTTAAATGAATCAATTTATAGTGATTGAACAAGTATATATATATATATATATATATATATATATATATATATATATATATTGCGGTAAAATATCATAAAAATACCCCATCATGTTAAAAAAGAAAACTGAAAAAAAATAAAGGGTGTTTACCCGTCATATTTATAAGTTTTGTTTATCCAAAAATCCTGCCATCTTTTTTATTTTACCCAAAAATCTTTTTTAATAGGAAACGCATAAGTTTGTTCTTTGATTTTACAGAAACTAATCATTTTGCAGAAAAATGATTGAGAGATGAGTTTTTTTAAAGTGCTTGGAAAACTTATTCATATATCAGTTTTTTGGACTTTCAGATAAAATAAAACTGGAATTTGGATTTTTGGTTAAAATGAAAAAAATGATGGGACTTTTGGGTAAAAAATAACTCAAAATGAGACTCTTGAATAATTTTTCCAGAAGAAAAAAAAAAGAAAAGAAAAGAAAAAAAGAGAGGTAGATAAATTACTTTTTTTTTTTTTGAAAAAACACAAAGTAAACTCATCTTTTATTTAAAAAAGATGGTCAACTTTGTGAATGGTAGACGTAAAAAAAGTAAGAAGTTGACTATGTTTTTATTTATTTTTATTTTTATTTTTTTAAAGACAAAATTGGGCAAATAAATATATAATATGGCATGTGATGACAGGTATGAATTACCTCCTTTATTTTTAAAAGTAATTATTTAATTAGACACCATGCATGATGCATCCATGGGTGTAAATGCTCACATTGATCCATTTTCCTTTGAAGTTGAAGCCAAGCTAGATACACACTATATGCGAAGAAACTAGCTTGATATAAATCAAGCTTTGGTATAATATATTTATATTCTTAGGGTCGAAGATTCTAACATGAACATTTGGTCATAAATTAATAGAGTTAGGGCATGTTTGCATTCATTTTTCTTAAATTTAATTTTGGAGCTCAAAATTCCATTTGATCCGAGAGACTAGTGATAATCATTTTTAAACAATTTGATAAGTGATAAAATGGTTAGAAAAATTTTCATAGCAGAAGCAATGTTTTAAAACCGGAACATTTATTGAATCGAAAAAAAGCACTTATGATATAGAAATTTTGATACGCGAAGACGTGGGTTGAATTTAATTCTAAAAAAAGTTTATGAAGTGATAGTTTTCTAAAAATAATTTTAACAAAACTAACTCAAACTGTCCTTACTTAGAATTTAAACTCAGTTCAGAACTTTAAACTTCAAGAAATCTTATCCTATTTAATCTTATTTGGACTACATGTCATGATCTTAAATGGTGCACAAAAATGGTGCACAAAAGGATGAAGCAGAGGATTAGACTCCTCACTCACATAAGATGGTGTTTGGCAAATTTAAGAATCTGGCCAGTTGGGGATAATTTCATTTGATTTTTAATTAGTACTATTTGATAAGTATATTTTTTCCGTAAATCAGTTCAATCTTGTTCAGAAAATAAGACATGAATATAATTTTTTTTTTTTAACTAACCATAAGCTGAATTAAGTAAAAATCGTATAACTGAAAAAGATGACAGGCACAAGATCCAGTTTTCAAAGTTCCCAAAACCTGAGGAATAAAAATCAAACAAACTGAATGAGACCGACCAAACCAATCAACGTTGGCGTGCAGCTCAGAGAAGCAAAAGTCGATTCCAGTTACAGAGCCGTCAGCCGTCAGCGTCACGCAATTGAGATAA
Source organism: Hamamelis virginiana (assembly GCA_017140935.1). Lineage (NCBI taxonomy): Eukaryota > Viridiplantae > Streptophyta > Magnoliopsida > Saxifragales > Hamamelidaceae > Hamamelis > Hamamelis virginiana. The sequence continues at coordinate 532,954 of JAESVK010000337.1, read as the reverse complement.
AAGCATTGTGGGCGTTCTCCTCAAAGCAAACATCGGAATAAAAGCAAACATAGGAATATCTGAGAATCAAATTCGTGCTAAACCCGGTAATTATACAATTGAACCGAAACCGAACCGGGCTCTCTTCTTCAACCACTACATAGACGGCCAAGTAACAAAGTTTCTGTTGAAACAGAAGAAATGGATCAACCCGAAGGACAACCCATATTATCTGACAGGATCCTCATCAACGGGGCTGTAACGCCGGCGACTCTCTTCTCCGATGGGAAACTTCGGTGGTCGGAGAACTGTCAGCGGTGTTTGAATATAGAGAAGGATGTTCTTGGCTTCAGCGTAGAAGGTTCTAGAATAAGGATCAGAACTGTTGTGGAGAGTAGAGGTGGAATCTGGTGTGTTGGGAGCAAGGGAAGCTTGGTGAGGAAGGATATCGTGTTCGAGCCCTTATCGGAGGATGCACAGAGACTCTGGAGTCAAAAGCTTCGTGAATACATCGATTCTTTAGGTGAATTTTTGTTTGGATAATTTGGTTTATTTTGCGTTCTGTTTGTTTGATGGGAAAATGGTGGAAAATGAAAAAAATAAAACAAAAATGGAAACGTTTGATCATTTGGGGTAATGGTGGTGGTTGTGAGATTCAAAATTTTATTTTCCTTCTTTTCCTCCATTTTCGTAGGAAACGAACAGAGCATTGTAGAATTTGGTGATTCAATCAGTTTACATGATATTCTTATTTCAATAAAATAAATTCAGATTCTGTTTTTCAATAAATTTTGAAGGTCCGATTATTGGCTATTTTATGATGTACTTAGTCTATTTGGTTAGGTATCAATGTGATTTTCCATATTAGTATGAGTTAACAGCAGAGATTCTACCACTCTTGTTTGTAATAGGTCGGCCAAAGAGGCTGTTTATTTTCGTGAACCCGTTTGGCGGGAAGAAATCTGCTTCCAAGGTTTTTCTAGACCATGTAAAACCGCTACTTGAGGATGCTGGTGTCAAATTTACATTGCAAGGTTAATATCCCAATTCCTTTGATTCATTATTATCGGTTAACTATAGTTGGGTCTTTTGCTATTTTAAGATCATGATTTGTGGCTTCATTTCATTTCAATTTTACTCTCAGAAACTAGACATCAGCTTCACGCAAAGGAAGTTGCTCAAACGTTGGATCTCAAGGAGTATGATGGAATTGTTTGTGTTAGCGGAGATGGGATCTTGGTTGAGGTTGGTTGGCTATGATTGGTTGTTGTATTATGGGTGGTATTTTATGCATTTGTTGTGCTAATATTTAATTCAAGAAATAGAAACTAAACATTATGCAAAACACGATGAAACAATTCAAATTCGATAGGATGACCAATCAGGCCTTGAAAGTATTATACATGGTAGACAAGAACATGTTCATGGGTTGGATTCCTCATTCATGAGCCCCGCCTTGGATTTCTTCACCAAATCCATGGTAGTGGATTATCTTAGCCATCAGCCGTTTAGTTTTTCCACTTGGACTGTTAGAAAATCTAAGAGTAAAGTGATCGATTATTTTTGTAACAATTACCATATAGGTATGAGACGACTTCCATTTAAGGAGGCTTTTCGAGTTTGTTCTTATGAATTTGAGGTTAAGTCCTTGAGGGCTTGATGTGCGTAATGTGCTGCGGTATAATATACCATAGATCTTTAGCTTTACCATGGTAGACACCTCTGTGGTATAACATACTGTTGATCTTTGGCTTGTTAAATATCTGTGAGATGTGGCATCTCAACCATAAAAGCCATTGTGATTTAGTATCCTTATCCTTGCCTTCTGGCGCATGGAGTATAAGCTTTTTGTTTAATTGCTCAACCATGGCATAGTTGTGACTTCCAGTGGAGGAGCCAGGAATTTAATTTATGGGGGTCGGTGATGGAAAGGTGCGGTCATGCCTTCTAAAATGGCTAAAAGGAGTAAACCAAAATATATATTAGCACTCAGTAGTTAATGAAATAATGTAGTTTTTAAATCCCAAATCGAATATTTATGGCATAAAAGGAATTTTATATATAATTCTTCAAATAATATGCACAAAGTTTTATTTTTGAGAGGGGACAGCCTTTAGAAATTTAATGTGTATATCAAAATTGACCCTTAACGATGTTAACATTTAGACTCTATTCTTTTTTTTAGGGGGGGCAGCTGCCCCCTCTCACTTCCATGTGGCTCTGCCACTGGTGACTTCCTTTCTGTTTCTCTTTCTTACAAGCATTGCACTGTTTAGTAGGTAGTAAATGGACTACTAGAAAGAGAGGATTGGGATGCTGCAATAAGGACGCCTATTGGGATGGTTCCTGCAGGTTTGTTAATCTTGTTTAGTCTGTTTGATGATATTCGTCCCATACTCCTTGTTGCTGGCACCCATCTGTGGCATTGGGCTTAGTGAACTGTTTCTGTTGATATAGAATCTGACATGAAATGATTCTGGACACAGGTACAGGAAATGGTATGGTGAAATCTCTTCTAGATTCAGTTGGTGAACCCTGTTCAGCATCTAATGCTATTGTTGCTGTTATTCGAGGTTACATGTGGCGACAATTAACATTTTGGCCCCTTTTTTTGTCTGAAGTAATTCGTGTTTGAAATTATAAAGTTGTGCCTTTTTGTATCTGATAGTACTTTGTCTACTGCATGTTCTAATTACTGTCAGGCCGTAAATGTTCACTGGATGTAGCTACAATCTTGCAAGGGGAGACCAGATTTTTTAGTGTCTTGATGCTTGCATGGGGTATGACTAAAAAATACCACCATCTGGATGTTGGATTTCACAGTTAAAGTGGAATTTTATATGCCATTTCTAAAAATATGTGTATGAAACATGTCTGGTTTGACTGTGGCAGTGAGATATACACGTTACTAATAGACTTTTATTGTAGTGCAGGACTGGTGGCAGATATTGATATTGAGTCTGAAAAGTATAGGTGGATGGGAAGTGCTCGTCTAGATTTTTATGTATGTTATTGTATATAATTTTTCCATACATCATGTTCTATAAATTTTATATTATGTTACTGTTCATTTTAATGGATAGATGTTGCAATGTTTCTAGCCATATAGAATTTTTATTTTTATTTTCTTTTAATTATGTCTTTGACCTAGATGTAAATTATTACAATCGTAAAAATGTGTGTGTGTATGTGTGTGTGTGTGTGTGTGTGTGTGTGTGTATATATATATCTTTTTTTTTTACTAGTTCTCCCAGTAAATTTATTTAGTTATTTTTATAATTCTGCACTATATTCAAGTTTTTAAGGTCTTTAATTTTAAAATGCACGTATATTTAATGAAAGTATTAATTTATCAAACCAGTAGCTACACAACTTTTTGAGAGCTTAATATTTTCTAAAAGAATACCTCATTATATATGAAATTATTTCGTAGTCTCAAATATTCCTCAATTTTAATATAGGATACTTACAGAAGGTGACGTCAAATTCATTCCCTATTTGGATTGGTAGCCATACAATCTTCTAGAGGAACCCTTAAACATCCTGATTATAAAGGAAATCTATTGGCGTTAAAATATTTTTATTTGATAACTTCTTGAAACCATTCTCTAGCAGTCTTGTAAGTATAGGTGAAGCTAATTTCTTGTGGACGCTGCTATTGTGGTAGGAGTCATGAGTTGTTTTATATGGAGGCGATTCATTGAAAATAACTTGCTACCACTTACAAAGAGGTTGAAAGTACAGCCATATTGATTGATTGATTGTTGTTGTTGTTGTTCGCAAATGAGCTTTTGAAACACTTCCTGTTATTAAATAAGCTAGTTTTATATTATGAGAAAACTAACAGCCAAACAAAAATAACTATTTTTCCCAAAACAGTGCAATCTAACTGTATTTACTGGTTTTGAGTCATTACATGCAAATTTACTCATTTTCTATGATGCATGTGTATGTTCTTCAATCTTTTCTGTGTTTATTTTAATTATTTTTATATTGTGCTATCTGAAAAACCTTTTATTAAATTTTCAGACCCACCCCTTTCTGCTTTTAACTGGAGAGCATATAATACCTATCAAACATGCAAAGTGTCTGCATCATTGGTAGAAATTGCATCGTCATTTCCATCATCATTATTGGTTGATAAGCATGCAAAGGACTATTTGTTGCAATTAAATGATTAAGATGTGATAGTTTTGATTGTGCCAATACGATAATATCATGTGATTTCTCCCTTGCTATTGCATTACTGCACTTTATATAGTTGATAGTTTTTGTTAGTGTTATGGCTTGTTGTTGAGCAAATTTGTAAGTTTTAGAACATCAATGTTAGTTTGTGACTCAACTATTTTTATAATTCAGGCTCTTCAACGAATATTGCATTTGAGGAAATATAATGGACATATTTATTTTGTGCCTGCACCCGGCTTTGAAGCTTATGGGGAGCCCAGCAACTACAAAGGTGAATCTACTAGCAAGCTGAATATCTACAATTCAAGTGAAGAGGAGCCTGTTAAGGTTAGACTGCATGGCTATCAGGGGCCTAATATTCAGTTGGAGAATTTAGAATGGAGGACTATTAATGGACCATTTGTTTCAATCTGGCTTCATAATGTACCTTGGGGGGGTGAAGACACCATGGCAGCACCTGATGCCAAGGTTGGTTTCCTTTTCTGTTAATTTTGGAATAGATCAGCTTGTTTACCCTTTTTTTTGGGTGAAGTCTATTGATTGCATGACATGGACTTGCATGCCTATCTTAAATAAAAGGCTTGAGCAGTAGGATCAACCTCTAAGAATCTAAATCCTAGTATGTTCACAGAAATCAAAGCAAAAAGAAAAATTGAAAATATAAGGTATTTGTTTATTGACTTGCTTTATTCTTTATATTATTACCAAGCGATCCTAAACTTAAAATGCAAGGCAAGTAAAAATATTTAAAAACTTATGTTCTTAAAATGTGTGTTTAAAACCAAAATTCATGTATGGCTTTGAATGGCCAGTATGAGTTTAGTGTGCAATTTGCTTTTTGATCATGATAGAGTGTTGTTGAAGAATTCCTAGAAAAAACAGGTTTGAGAGAAGTCAGAAAGGTCAGTCATAGTGTTTGCAAAAGAAGTATTCCTCGAACATACATTGAACTCACTTTTTCTACATTTTTATTAAAATAGGTTCCCTGAAAACAAGGGCTTAATCTAAGCAAATTCAATCTTTTTATTTCCCTCACTATTGTAATTTTAAATCAGAATTACTGTATGTGACTAAATTACCTCATTATTTGATTTTAAAGATAACAGTCCTGGGGTAAAGTGGCAGCTGGTAATAACACGAATAGAGAGAAAGGGAAAGAAGCCACGGGCCACGCATGCTGGGGAAGGGGATGGGGGGGGGGGGGGGGGGGCATTTAGGCCCCCTCATCTTTTTTTTTTTAATTTTATGGGGTGTGGGG
>JAESVK010000337.1:499150-527429 GCA_017140935.1 Hamamelis virginiana | reverse complement strand
ACCAATTAGGCCACCATAAGTTATTTTTTCTAAAGTATGTGTCTGCAATGCAACTTACATGCGGGTTATTGTCAAAGAGGCTAACCACATATAGTGACCTGGAGACAGTCTTTGGCTTGAGATGAAAGTGAAGCAATCTGAAAGTAAAGTGAGGGCCATAAAGGGCATGCCTTCTAGCACACAGAATGATTCCTAGGACAATCAATGGGATATCCTTTTGCCTTTAGAATGTCTTGTATGAACCCTTGATTCGATTCCCATTGTCCTCCAAATAAAGCCTTTTGGGCCTTATGCAGGAGAGGACTAAGTTTGACCTAGCTGGATGGTAGGTGGGTTCTGCAGGCCTTAGCCAATCGGATGGGTTGAGTTCCTACAAGCATTAGGCTTGCTATCATACCTACCATCTCAGTGTCTTAGACCTAGGGTGTTGGTTGGGCTTGTAGACCTAGATCTAACGATATGGCTTTGGAGCTTACAAGGAGCAGGCCTATTTACTCACTATCAGCTCAGTGGCTCAGGTGGTGCATACGTGCAAACCACCTTTTTGATGGATCAACTGCTGTTGTCATGCCCTGGATTGCAAGCAACATGTGTCCAGAGATGCATCATCCTTATTTACTCCTAGATAGGACATTGATTCAATAGGCTAAGCCAAAAGGTGGTGTCCCCCAAGTGACCACCTCGGGCATGACCTTTACCTTAGTGAGCCTTCACTCCAGCCACCAAGCCAAAACCCCGCGCCATCCCAAAGAGGTGAGATCCTTGTCTAGTGACCTCACCATAAGCGTCAAGCTTGGAATCAAGCTCCTTGGCCCTGCTTCCAGCCTAGGCAGGAATTAAGCATCAGGGCAGGAAACCTCAAAGCTTCCACCTTCCACCCTCAAGGCAGAAGCCTCCACTGCCGAGGTGGGCAACCACTTGATCTGGGCATTTGTGAGGCCATGAACATCTACTTGAGGTGGGCATATTTTCCTTTGTGAGTTGTGCCTTGGCAAAAGGGTAAGGAGATGTACGCATTGCTTGAGGAGCAACGTGTCAAGCTGAGGATTAGTACCGTGTTCTTGGTTGAACACATTGGAAGCCAATCTTTGACACATGTAAGGTGCCTATTGGAGGCAGGCATGTTCTAATCTGCCTGGAGAAGTTTTGTATAAACATTATGCTTCATAAACACCCTAAGTGCTGTGTTCAAATGCACATCTGAGATTTGGGACTGGCTCGTATTTGTAAATTTCTTTTATACCCTTTTTTGAAGTACTTAAATATGATTTTTCTGTGGACTTATATTTATTTATCCCCTTCATGCTTTTTTTTTCCCCCAGATTGAAGGAGGAATGGCCAAAGTGCCAAACAACCAAAGTTCTGTGATATGGATTCTTCTTTTGTTATCTTTACCCTATTCATTAGATATGATGAACCTGGGACTATTGACAGTTTGACACATTCTAACGCTTCAGACCTTTTCTTTCCTTTTTTTTTCCTTAAATCTTTATTATTGTTAGTATTTGTGGTAGATGCTTTATTTCCTAGACTCGAACCTGAGCATTATTTTGAAAATGCGTCATGTGCAAAATTAGTGGTACCTTTGTGACACATGAGTTTGAGGAGGTAATAGTATTCTTTCTTCTGCATTTTGAAAGTACTTGTATCTTGTCGAACTTACAAAACTATCTCTGATGAGTACAGAGGCAACATGTCATTTGAAATTTTCGTATTTTATTATGTGTATTTTTTGCCATAAATGAATTTTTTGTGTTTATATTGCTGGTTGATATGCAGTTCTCGGACGGTTATCTGGACTTGATCTTGATCAGGGACTGCCCAAAATTACCCTTGCTAGCATTGATGTCAGAACTGAACAATGGCGGTCATATCAAATCACCATATGTCATGTACTTTAAGGTGAGTTCATTGTATTATTAACCATGCATTAACTTAGTTTGTTATACACACACACGCACATATTCTTTTCCACCCCTTAAGCAATGGTAAGAAAGTATAACAAGCTCCACCATCAGTTCATCACATGACTTGCAGATGTTTTTGACGAAGCAGATACGGAGTCTTTTTGTTTTTTGTCAACATTGCCTTAGACATTGTAAATGGGAATGAGGGAGATCCTCATTCTCCTCATTCTCCTTAAAACTTCTTAGGGATCCTCTCTCTCTCTTTTGAATCTTATTGGCTTTTCTCATATCTTGCTCAACGACAGGTGAAAGCATTCGTTTTGGAGCCTGGTCCACGCACTGAAGACCCAGCTACGGAAGGGATCATAGACTCAGATGGTGAGGTCTTGGCCAGAGGGAAGGGAACATACAAGTGTGATCAGAAGGCTCTGATGACCTATGATAAGCTCCAAATAACAGTTGATCAAGGTTTAGCTACTCTATTCTCACCCATCTAGTATAGGTTATTGTTTTTATTGATCTAATACAGTGATTTCATGAATATTTTTCGTAAAGGTTAGAATAAACTAACGGGTATTAATAAATTCTGCTTGTATATAAACCACAAAGGAAAAAAGGAAGTAGGAAATTTAAAAGTAGTAGAGGAATAGGAAACAATTTTTTTATTTGCTGGAAGGGTTTTGTAATTACTATTGATTGCTGTTGACGCAATATTCAATTCATAACTTGCTTTGAAGTTTGAAATCATTTCGGCTTGAAGCTGACTTATGAATATTTGGATAACACTACTCATGATTTCGCTACTTTACTCGTCTCTTCTTACAACCTCTCTCACAAGCGCCCTTATAAAATACACCTTAAAAACCTTGAAAGTGGCAGGATATTTAGATTTTGTATGCCCCATCCCATCATCATTCATGGTTTGAGGAGCCCCTTGTTTCACCGGTGGTGTGGAACAAATAGGCTCTGTTTGGTTGGCAGGGAAAGGACATTCCTTTCACTTTTCATACTCAGCAGAAAATATTCTCAAAACACATCTGCATTAAAGCATCATGGAAAAATTGGAACTCATTTTTCTTATAACTTATTTGTAAATTAAATATTTGTGAGTAAAATATTGGTTCTGACAGTTTCTCTTTCTTTATTTCTACTTTTCTACATTTCACTTTGAAGTTTCTTGACAACCAAACGGTCCAAACGCAATTATAATGCATAGTTCATCCTTTCCTGTTCCACCCTCTTAATTTGGTTGCGTCCTCTTAAAAAGTATGTTACGTCATGGTCACGGTTAGTGCATATTATTGTGCATGCCGTAGAAAATGGACTTAAAACTGCATGTGAGGTTCATGAGTGTGGTTGTGTCCAAACACTCCAACGTAGAAATGGGTGTGAAATAGACAACAACTCCTTTTTAATCTTCTTTGATTCTTCAGGTTTATCATTCAATGCACGTTAATATCCGAGTGGAAACGGTTTATTGTTCTCGGTGCCTCTTTATCTTTAGGAAATGTGGGCCACTCATTGACTAAATTTTTTCGAGCGTTAATTAATGCAGAATGGAAGTGACTTTACCCGTGATTGAAAAAATTAATCCAACCAAAAGTTGACATATCTTATGTCCCGTCGAAAAAAGATTCTTAACATAATAAGAAAAAGGGCTCCATAACTCAAATTCGTGCTTAGTAGGATATTACGGTCAACTGAGGGATTAATCGAAGTGCGCGTAAACCAGCCGGAACACCCAGGTCATAGAAAAAAAAAGCAAAAAAATCCCCCACTATCCCACAGGACAGAATCCTAACAAAGGGCTCCCTAACTCAAATCCAAAACCCCTTTTTGTAAATAAATAAATTAAATTACAAGTCTATTGGGGTATAATATTTTTTCAAATTGGAGAAGTGGCGAGCCGTAATAACTCATTTGCAACAGATATCTAGATCATTTTTATTCACACTTTGGCCCACATTAGATATTTAAATCGTTAAGTCCACACTTTGGCCCACCCGTATTTTGTTATTCTTCCTCCTCCCACCTCCCATGCATGCATCTTCGCGCATACTGACAAATTCTACATCCCTATGTGGAAGTTTGCATTCTTCTCCACGTTTAGAAAATGTTACATGACTTTTACATAATTATGCCAAAGTAGTCTCATGCCACCAATTATGGAACACGCTATTCTCAAGCAATGCTATGTATTCTCACTTCTTAATATTTTCACTATTTAATAATATAATATATAAAAAATAATCCATTTAACATGTGCTTATATAAGTTTATGTAAGCATAAAACTAGTAATATATAATTGTGGGATACATGTTTCGAAAAACTGACATACTTATTTATGTCATGCATGCCCAAAATCGCAGTGATCTAACGGTTGATTTTAATAAATGTACACTGAGAAAAATTGTGATAGTTTTCAGTAGTCACAATTTTTCTGATCTATATTTTGATAAGTTTACATTAGATCATCGTAATTTTTGGTATACACGATATTCATAAGCAGAATATCTAATCTAAATTTCAAAATATGTATTCTACAATTATCTATTAGATTCATGCTTACGTAAGATATATAAGCATATGCTGACTAGATCAAAACTAGATTGGTATAACAATATTTATTCTAAAAGAGATATTTCAAATTCTGTTTATACAGGATAATTATGATAAAAAGATTAAGACAGGTAATATTTTCTTATATAATATTGTTGTATCTCCGAAATAGTATATTTTAAAAAAAAAATTAAAATAAAATATTGATGGATGTAAATAATGACTCAAGGTGTGGGGCCTGTGACAGTGAGTACAATAATTAGGAACCGCCGGGTGAGATTCAGTGAATCAGATTTACAACATTTTTTAAAAGTGGGTTGCATATCATTTCATTTGATTAGAAATTTAAGACGTCACCAAGCATGGCCTCTCTTACTTACTCTCAATCTTCTAAAAATTATAATAATAAATAAAAGTCAATCTCTTTACATACACTAGCTGATACACAGTATGGACAATAGACTAGCTATATATATACTCTAGACTATATTGAATTGAGTTGACCCAGTAGGTATGGCCCTAGTGTTCTCATGTACTTGTTCTGATTTTCCAAGGTTTTGTTGTGACCAACTTTTACGAGGTTTGATGATTTATTATAGTGCATATATATAGTTTTGGTTAGGGTCACATGTCGTGCGTGTGTGGGGGCATGCATCATGATCCATTGTTTATAATTTAAGATTATATATACTAGTATAAGTTGATAGCGAACAGCAGGGTTTGTCCCTAGGTTTGGGAGACCCTAAGCGAATTTCTAAATTGGGACTCTACTAATTACTAACAAAAAATAAATAAAATTGTATGTAATATATTAAACTATATATTATTCTTTTAATTTGCTTTGCTAGTAAAAAATCTCAATGTCAAAACAAGCTAAGAACAATAATAAATTTATACAAACATACATAGCACATAAAGCCCTAAAATAAAAGTTCTAAATAAAAAACTCAAATAATAACAATTATTGAATTCATGCTACCATATATAACTATCATATAGCCTTAATTAAAACCCTAAATCAAAAATCTCAATTTCACAACAAATAATAATAAATAGATTTATACTACAATACAAAGATTTTGCCTAAAAGTCTTAAATCAAAAGTCTAAATAAAAAATTTCACTCTCAAAATAATTAATAATAATAATAAAAAATGAAAGAAACTTAAAATACCTGTACGGTGTTATGGGGCCTTTGATGCTCAAGGAGAGAGAGAATGAAATACTGAAAGTGGGGATTGTGAGGGACCAACCCTTTTGCACCAAGATAGAGAGAGACGGGAGAGCAATAGAGAGAGGGGTTCGAAGTAGGAACTGAGGAGCCATAAAATGATTTTAATTTTCAAAATAAACTCTTCCAGGTGGGGGAGGTAAAGTGAAGACAAAAAAACTAAAGGAGCCACATATTTTTTTTAGTGAGAAATGAGACAAAGGGGTCCACAAATTTTTTTTTTCTAATCCAAGAGAAGTCCAATCACAATTTGTATGGGACAAGAAGAGGCCTTTTTTGTTACTACTCTTGCCTATAGGCAACCAATTTGGGTGCTTTAATTTTCTGCAAAAAAATTGGGGCCCTAAATGATTGGTTCCCTGACTTATAGCCAGAGCCGGCCCTGACGAACAACCATAATCGACACCATCCTAGTGCAATGTCTAAACTGGTTTATTATTAATAAAGTGGTGCATCTGTTTTACAAAGAAAAATCTATGTTCATTTTTCAAACATGCATATGTTTAAAAAAAAAAAAGATAAGAAAATACGTGTGTATTTTTCGAACATGCGTTTATTTAAAAAAAAATGCAAATTTATTGAAAGAAAAAGATAAATCTTATATGACGGCATGTATTCTCAAAGTTCGCCCTTAACTAGAATATTACTTTTATTAGAAATAACAATTTTTATGAGGAAATTATTGTTAACTAATGGTAGGAATTCATGATTGTATCATTGAGAGAATATGTATCTACTCTTCCAACACCTCTATATATATCTTTAAAAAAAAATGCATGAATCTAAAAAATAAGGAAAAAAAAAGAGCTAATATATAGAGCTGAATGTGTATTTAGGACATGTATTTTCATTGTAACATGCACATATGTATTATTAAAAAAAATTTTGATGGAAGTTGTTTGTAAGCTACATGATGGACAATTCTATTTGCTGATTAACACAATATCATAGTATTATATTTTTACATTATGCTAAGTAATAAATAAAGTTATTATATATATATATATAAACAACATCATGCGAATAGTTTATCTGTATCTTAATCATAAGAGCATTTCTAATGCAAAAGTCAAATTTGGCACTCCAAAAAGCACTAGTTGATGTCAGATTTTAAGCCCAAATAACACTAATTGATGCCAAATTTGGTTTTATAGTATCAAGTAGTGTCAAATTTAGGAGCACTTGGTGTTATAAAGCCAAATTTGGCATCAATCAGTGTCATTTAGGCTTAGAATCTGGCATCAACTAGTACTTTTTGGAGTGCCAAATTTGACTTTTGTATTGGAGATGTTCTAAGCAATTAATTAAATTGAATCCGGCCTTATCTTGTTTTCTCCTCTTGAATGGTGATAGTTGTTGTCATAATTGTCCCAAAGGAGGAGAGATCGAGGGGATATGAATAGTGAAACAGTGTCTTAATTAAGTTCAAAATGACCTAGACTTTGAACAAAGAATCAATAATATATATTATTATATATGCACGTAGATATACATGCATATTGGCATTTTCTGAGAAGTGACACTTCTCGATCAAAATGTACAACATGATGGAAAAGGTTTGAAATTTTCTTTCCCTTTCCTTGATTTTCTCACCAACCAAATATACTACCAAATAAAATCTCTCTCAAACCAACCGAGAAACTCTCCGAAACATCTAGAACAAACCCCATGCATTTTGCCATATTCATGCAAACAAGTTCTCCTTAATTCTTCTGCTTTTTTATTATCATTAATTAATTTATTTAAAATTAATTAATTTACTTATCGGGTTCAAAAATGAGCTTTTTGCATGATCACATACTGCCCCACCTTATTTTATTTTATTTTTAACTCTAATGAGAATTATATATATAGGGTCACGTTCAGCTAACCATTCTTTTTATCATTTTTTCTACCATTTATTTTCAAAACACCAATGTGGATCGAATATTTTGAGAAACTAACCGTTGTATTAGATATTCTTTTTATACAAGTCATATGTGCCAAAAATCACATTGATCCAACGGTCAGATTTTAAAAAATTTTATATTAAAAAATTGCGATGTTTTTAATTATAATAATTTTTTACAATCACATTTTTCAGAAACCAACCGTTGGATCACTGTAGTTTTTGGCATATGTATTATATATAAGCAGACTATTTAATCCAATGGTCGGTTTCTTAAAATATTTGGCCCACATTTATTTTTTGAAAACGAATGGTAGAAATAATGGTATAAAGAATGGATAGGCAGGGCCGGCCCTGAGGGCAGGCTGAAAAGGCAACCGCCTTGGGCATCCTTTTTTTAGTAAAATTTAGGAGCATTTAATTTGGTCTTAGTAGTGATATAACACTTCGACAACCAATTTTTATTCAAGGACAGTTCAAAGGGCCAAACCCCAATATACTATATATGTTCTGCTATTTAGCATCTATTTTTTGTTATTGCATTTTTCTTTAGAATATAATTTTAATTAATTTCTTGGTATCATTGTTCTATGTATGTTTTACACATTTATGGAAAATATAGTTGAATTATATTTATTTTAATGGAATTATATTCAAAAGTTGTAATCAAATCTTGTTTATTAGTTTGATATATTTGTAATGATAATAGGAGGTTTGGGGTGAGCCTATTGAAAACTTTCATTGTGAATTGATTGTTTATTTGTTTGATATTTTCATTCGTCCTCTCTTTTTGTCTTCCCTTATGTATCTGACCATCTTGGAACAGTTATTTCGAGAAATCCACTGTTGGATTTGATATTTCACTTATACTTATCATGAATGCAAAAAATCGCATTGATCCAATTGTCGGTTTTTGCAATTTTGAAAAAAAATTATAAAATATAATGAAAAAATTGTGAAAAACTATCACGGTCTATTTTTTGAAAAACCAATCATTGGATCAATGTGATTTTCTGTATTCTTGATATGAATAAGTGGAGCATCAAATCCAACAATCGATTTTTCAAAATAACTGATTGAACTTTCAAGTTGCTCAAATGCACAAGAGATGACAAAAAGGGTGAACAAAAAGAATTGTTGTATTTGTAATGATGATACGAGGTTCGGGATGAGCCTATTGAAAACCTTCCATGTGAATTGATTGTTTTAGGTTTTCTTTATTAGTTTAATTATATTTGTAATTATAATAGGAGGTTCGGGGTGAGCCTATAGAAAACGTTTTTTCTGATTTGATTGTTATAAGTTTTAGCTTCTTATATATATATATATATATATATATATATAAAATGGTAAATCAGTGATAGGGTTCGAGGTGAGCCTATTGAAAATGCGCTTCATGAATTGATTGTTGTACATTTAACTCATGAGAAATTAAGGATAAATAATTTAAATTTTACACGCTTTTTTTAGTCGATATGTAGTAGGGGCAACATTTTAGGAGCCCGCTTAGGGCATCCAAAATCTCAAGGCCGGCCCTGTGGATAGGGGAACCTGTCCCATATATATACATATATATATTATCATGCATGGGGGCATTTTGTCACCGATTATTACGTTGTATTTTCCTTGTTTAATTAAGCTTTGTTATATTATTCTCTCCTAGGAAAGAACCCTAGGAAAAAAAAACATTGTTAGATGTCGTCCAGATTCCACAGTGCTTAGCAAGTTTTTAGTATTTATCATAAAACCAAATCATCTTAAAATCCATGCCTGTCTCACTCCCTGGCGACATTTCTTCTCTCTTGCTCTACACTTCTCTACGTCCCTTAAATTATCCATTTTCAACGTAAAATAATACAATAATTAGCACCTAATCCATTGACAAATTGACTTCGATCCATTGGCCGCTATTTTGTCATGTTAATTAGAAGCCAATGTGTTACTTCAATGTACTATTAATGTACTCATAGTAAGGGCGAGAATAATTAAGGAATATAATTTAGAATTTATCTATTCGTTTAAAATATACAGTTAGTATTACAAAAAACTGATAACATTTTGAAGAATAAAAAAGTCATAATTTTCACTATAATTTTTTCAGAAACTAGCCACAATAATGACTGTAAATTTTGGCAAATATGAAATTCATAAGTTGTTCGTCTAATTGAACGATTAGTTTTTCAAAATTTTATTCTGTAGTTTATTTTATAAAGATCATTTTAGGCAACTTTCGTAAAATGCACTTATAAGAGTTCTAGATTAGACTAAACCTTTTAACAACATCTTTAGTATAAAATGACACGACCCTACACCTAATATTGTGTAACGTTATGTTACATAAGTATAAAAGTTGACATTATAATAAATGTAACATGTCACATTAATCAATCATGTATATTGTACTGATATGTCAATATCACAACCGTTAAAACATTATGACGGGAAGAAAATTATCAAAATCTTATAGTCTCTTATTTTTGGCCTTAAAGAAAAATCACTTGGGCCATGAGCTATACAATGGAATACCCTTTCGAGATAAACCCGTAAAACCGTAATTAAAAATAAATTTAAATTTAAATTTCTAATATAATCACCTAAAAACTTTAGGAGCACACTAAAAAAAGTGGTAAATTTGGTAGTGTGATTCTAAATATCATGCCATGATTGTGAAAACTAGAAACTCTTTGGAGTGTAATGAGCACCTTGTTTTCTTAACAAAAGCCAAAACCATTCAACTAACAATGGGAAGTGGGCACTGATCCTCTGCGGCCATTTTCCGTGCAGATTACCTGTGATGATCAAACTATAAACACCAATAGCAGAGTGACCTAGTGCCAAACCAACACTTGCAGCTTGGCAATTGGAGACACTGCTAACAATAAGTGATCATAGAGGATCATTCCACTCTGTTCATTCTATAACCCCACAACTCCACAAGGACCTAAAATTAGGGATATGATAATCCCGGCCCACTATTACTAAAATACTTTTTTTTTTTTTTTAATATAAAGTGCACTTCAAAAGAATCAGTAAATTGACCTTTCGACAAAATACTCCTCTTGCAAATATCATGGCTGCAAAAAATTATGATGATCCAATGGTCGATTTTTTTTAAAAATTTGGCTGCAAAATTATTACATTTCGAACAACAAAAAAATACAGTTTTTCACAGGGCCAATTGCATATTATATTTTAAAAAATTGATCGTTGGATTAGATACCCCTCTTATGAATATCATTTTTTCAAAAATTACAACTATTCATATGTCGATTTTTGAAAAATATCGCAATAAAAAACTGTATTTTTAAAAAAAAAAATTAATTGAAATATCATAATTTTGTAGCAAATTTTTTTTAAAAATCCACCGTTATTTGCAACTGATGTTACGGAACTCTTTATATAAAAAAGGTAAAATAAAGCATTTTAATTACAAAAAGGCAAATCTGAAATTGCCCCTTATATGGCAAGTGGGAGCATGTTGGGAGCGCGATGATCACCTTCCTAAAATTATGATTTGTTTTCATACTCCAATAACTGCCCACTGATAAGGAAATAAGTCTACTGTATATGTGCATGTTCATTACTAACAATACAGCTTAGCGTAATCTACTTATGATGAGATAATCTGAACCGTTGATGTTTCAATCACACTATTTGGCCCCACACCCACAAGCCATGATGGAAGAAAATTGTCCACTTTCAATAAGATAAGTAGAGGGGCTATTATTATTATTATTATTATTATTATTACTACTACTACAGAGTATTATTATTTTAAAAAATTATTCGGAAATCCTTGAGTTTGGAGTTTTAATTATATATTTGTTATGGTAAAAATTCATTGAACTTTTTTTTTTTGGATACGAGGATAAATCCTCTCGGTCTGTCCTCTTACGACTTCGGAATCGATACCTAATGCCGTTTAATAAGAGTAAAACCGAGGGGCAAACCCCGGATGTGTGCACAGGCTCCTCAACACACACACCAGTAAGACACGGACTCGCATAGTGGTGGGGATTCATGCCCACACCCAGATCCAGGAATTGGTTACCCGTCACTGGAGACATGTCCTACCAACCTTGCTATGCTGAACGCCCGGGGAGCTGGCCCCAAGGTTCGAACCCATGACCTCACCTTGGTTTCCAAGGATTTTTGGCCAAGTGATCTACCCCTTGGGGTTTCATTGAACTTGATGGTATAAAAAACTTAGGTGAGGGTCTTCTGAATATATCATAATATATATATATTTTTGGTAATGAGTATAGGGGCTATTAATGAGCCCGATTTAGCAAGTTAGAATTTTACTAGTTTATTTAATTAGCTAGTTGATCGAGTTTACATAATTTATATTTAATTATTTAAAATGTGAAAAATACTAAACATTTCAAATTAAAGACACAATTTTTGTCTTCTATTTTTTAACATGGGATAAAAAGTGGATTTATTAGGGACGTACCCAACAATAAGTCTGACTTTCAATACATAGGGCAAGTAGACGTGTACGCTGTTTATAACGCTAGGCCGATCCGTACGGTGCATTTACCCCTAGCAGCCTACTTCTGAAATTCGACGTACCCAACCAAAGCCATGAAGCGCGTGTAGGAAGTAAGCGTTACGTGATTGCATGACTTTCGCGGGCCATGCATGATAACAACATCCATGTCGATCCAGCACGTTCCCGTACTCTCTGCTGTACACAAAACTCCTATACTCGCCACATCTGTTGACTATATTTTGCAGGAGAAGGGGTAGTTTCGGTAATGAAGCAGGACAGATTTTTATCTAAAATTCCTAAAATAGGCTTCGGTTTCTGCTTCTTTTCTCTTGCTGGCGAATATGTATATGTACTGGTTCTAGATAATATGGAATTTTAGCCAATGGGACAGCGTCGACGACGACATTAGAGAGAGAGAGAGAGAGAGGGAGAGAGAGTAACCAAACAAGAAAGAAAGAAACGACGACGCCAAAAATAAGGCACGACTCGACGTGTTTTTAAAGCCTTTGTATTCATGTTTCTCTCTCTGTCTCTCTCTCTCACACGCACACACACTCTTCCTCTCTCTAAACCCCTCTTCAAGCCTTCTCTGATATGATTACAGATCAGAGCGCAACCACCACCTCCACCTCCCTTCTCTCTATGTAACTGTATAAGTTTCTCTCTCTGAACTACTACAGATTCTAGGGTTTATGTATTAGTTTACGTGTTTCTATTTCTGCTTCTGAGCTTCGATGTCGACTTCATCGTCGAAGATTTGCTTCAATTCGGAGTGTAAAGAAGTGAAATCGGAGCGTCCGAGGAAAGGTTGGCGGCTCCGGACCGGCGAGTTGGCTGAGCTTTGTGATCGATGCGCGTAAGTAATTATCACTGTATTTAGACCTCTTGTTGACTGATTCATCGGTTTTGTTTTGATTTTGTTCTAAGTGTTTTACGTGTGATTTTAGTGCGTGTTGCTAGGGTTTTAGTGGTGGTTTTATCGATTCGCCTAATTTGGCTGTAACTACGTTTTTACGTACTAATTTGTAGCTCAAGATTAGGTTTTATTCAAAGTTGTTGAGTTTAATTTGTGAAAATTGAGCTTGGGTTTGTGCATTTTAGTGGTGCGCGGTTGATTGAAGACGGCGACGAAGTAACTTTTACGGAATGAATGTGTTAGAGCCGTCATTTCCTATATTAGGGAGGGGTCTGCGTGGTAGGAGTTAGAAACGATAGAAATTTACGTAGGCTATGTTTGGTTGCAGAGATTTAAAACAGAAAAAACAGAAAGGGAAAATAATTTTGAAGTTTTATAATTTTTCTGCTGTTCAGTTAATAAGCCAAATAATTATTCAAGACTGCATTTTTTTTCCGTGAACTGAAACAACTCAAAATATAATGTTTCAATCTTTCTTTTTCTTTTTCTTTGCAATTTAAGGGAGCTTTTAGGGAAAATATTTATCATTTGCTACAGTTTATTTGGGCGATTTTCAAAGTTCTGAATTATTTATGTTGCTTACTCTCGCCTTCTGTTGACTGGGTTAGTTGACTATTTGTCAATGACGATGCCAATGTTCGCTGTGGTTATCGAGATTGATTGAATGCAAGGGGTAAGTATAAAGTAGCTTGAAATAAAGCAAACTTTGTTAATAGGTGTATCAAGTGGCTTGCATGGTGTGGTACTTTTAACATCTTCTAGAATCATCAAATCAGTGTCTTTCTAAACAACCTTAAGCCTATTTTCTTGACATGCTTATTCAACTTTGATCTTTGGTTACCTCATCTTGATGTGAAGGATCATCACCATCAGTATTTTTTTTTTTTAAATTGTAATTTTCTTGTTGTGAAGTTTAAAAAACTGATGCTTGTGGTTGTCTATAGTAACTTAGTTCCATTGAAGCAGCTACTAGATTGACACTAACAGCTATTGCTTGGAACAACTTGGCGTTAAGTTTATTACTTCTTTTGATGCTAATGTCATGTGAGATTTTATGGTTTATAAAAGGTTAATAGCGTTAGAAACCTCTAATCTAGGAGAGATGGGGTGGGGAGGAGAGAGATTACTCTCAACTACAAAGATTTACATAATATTCTTCGCGTCTAGGAGTGCTCCCATTAATAAATTTGAGTATTGGTCACCATAAGTATGTTTACATATCAGGCTGTTATGGTTTGCGATGAGTGAAATCAATTATGTTGTTCATCATTAAAATGTAACTTTCATAATTGGCTAGTGTACCTGTTCATTGATTACATTCTATCCTGTATGATTACATTCTATCCTGTTGATGTGTGAATCATTCTGTTTTGGTTGCTTGTTTCTGCTTTTGGTTGTTTTAAATTTTGTGAGTGTTATTATTTGTAAGTAAATTTTGTTGTTTGAGTTTTTTTTTTTTTTAATCTGTGATGCTCAATGGAGCTGTTTTTCATTGTGGTCATGTGGCTCCCCCCCCCCAACAAAAAAAAAAAAAAAAGCACCCAAAAACCCCACCCACCCCAATTTTTGTCAAAAAAGTTTTGATGTAAGACCGTGCTTAAAGTAAAAAAATAAGGATGCCTACAATCAACAATAAGAGGGGCAGAACTTTTTGTGCTAAAGGTTTTGTGCAACGGATGGTAATATTAGTTTTTTTAGATGGAATAAGGGTTAAGAGGTGGTGGTGGATTGGGAAAGAGAAGCCATAGAATCTCATTATGGGTTAGTAGAAGTCCTGCTTAGAAGATGATTAATGGAATCTCTTCATGAATATAAAAACTGTAGAGAATTTTATTAATCAATTGTGTGACTTGATGTAAGTTGAAGGTCTCAAAAGGACAAGAAGGCAAAAAATAAAGGAGAAAGGATAGTGGGCTATGGATCTAATGGATGGTATGACCCTTGATAGGGCTGAATGGTGAAAGACAATTCATGTTGCCAACCCCATGTAGTTGGGATTGGGGCTCTATTGAGTTGAGTTGAGTTGAGTTAATTGTGTGTAATGGTATCTACTAACCTTGCTTATATAGAGTACCATAAGACATGCTTAAATAAAGTACCAAAAGACATACTTTCTAAATTCTATTCCTAGTCAAATAGGAAACTTACAAATAAGTCAAAGTCTTCTTGATAACTAAATAAGACTCAAACTAACTCAAATAAGAATAAGACTTGACTAAACTCATAACCAAACACCTTCTAACTTAGATACCTAACAAATCCAAATCTGTAAAATTACGAAAATACCCCTAAACATGAAATTTTCAGATTTTTCTAAATCTATGTTAGAACCAAGCATATTTAACCATATCTATCAAACATGCTCTTCTTTTACTTGGCACCTGTGGTGAAATGATTGTTGGATTGGTGGGACCTGCATGGCCTTTGCAAGTGTTCCCAATGTCTTCATCAGGTTTATTTTGCTTGATCTTTGGCTTAGCTGATCTTTTACAGCTTTTGGAGTTATGTTAACAAAGAGATAGTCAGATAGAAGATTGCAGTGCTACAAAAAATTTTTTTGGATCTTTGTGGGGGTTTAAGTGGGTTGTATTCTTACTCTCATTGTATAAAATGATTTTTCGGTTTAGAAAATTTTGTGATTGTTATATATGACACGACTGTCCAGTCTCAACTGGCCTACATTTTTGCTAGGAATGAAAAATGCCAATTTTTAGTATCTTTGTGTTGCATTCTGAATTGATCATACCTGCATTTGTGGATGTGTAGTGGTTGTGGGTTTTTTTTTTTTTTTTTTTGGGTGGGGTGGGGGGTAGGGTTGTACTCTCTGGTCACTGCAGAAAACTTGCATCTGATTCGGAACATAAACCATTTTATGTTCTTTTACATTGATTATACAATGAATTCATGAAACATCTTTACATGTGTTATTGATGTCTTTATTTTTTGCTTTATTTAATGTTAAAAATTGACTCTGGTTCAATGTGACTCTAGTTCTGCTTATGAGGAAGGAATATTCTGTGAGACTTTCCACCTGAATGCTTCTGGTTGGAGGTGTTGTGAGTCTTGTGGGAAGGTGAGCAGAAAATTTATTATTTTGTTTCAACATTACTGTTTCCCAGGCTATTTTGGTTGATTTATTTGCTTTCTGCTGTATGGTCAATATTAAGTAGATAACTTACATCCTCCAAATTGTATTTTGGGATTCCTGAGTATTTTGTTATTCAAATCTTCTAATGGTAAAGCTTCCTCTGCAGAAAGTTCACTGTGGATGTATTGTCTCATTTCAAGCATTCGTATTGTTGGATGCTGGAGGAATTGAGTGCATAACATGCGCAAAGAAACATTTCGTTTTGGTAAGGATGAATCCATGCTGTTTATAATTTTTTTTGTTCGATTACATAGGATGTTTATCATGCCATTATACAGTGACTTTCCAATCTATTTTCCTATTGTTAGCTTTAATTTCCTAATAGGATTTGAATTGGATTGAGATTTTTTCCTTGTTTTTGTAACTTATACCTAAGCTAATGTTGCTGGACTGTCAAATTGTGGGAAAGTGAAACTGTTCTATGTTTTGTTTTTTGTTTTTTTGGGGGTGGGGGAGGGGGTTGTTGCTCAAGGAAGTAGAAGTGTTGTTTTTGAGTGCCTGCTTTATATTGAAGATAGCTGGGTGCATGCTGTACGCACGTGAATTGACTGTGCAAGTGAGAAACTGATAGTCCTCTGTTTAATTTACTGCTGTGACTGTCATTGAGTTGGTTTCAGAAGAAGTTAAGACACAGTCCACTTAGGTAGTAGTATAGAATGTAGATTTAAGGCCTTATGCACCATTCTAATTCTCAACATGAGTGATCGTAAAGAAATTTGACCAACTTGCATGACAATATAGAGGAGATGGCAGGGGAATGTTATGAGAGAGAGAGAGAGAGAGAGAGATTTGTTGATCCATCAGGAGTTACAGTAAGTTCACCTCCAATCTTGATTTCACAAATAAGTAGAAAAAGAAAACTCAAACTTGTTAAAAATTTGTTGATCCATCACTATACACATGTTGCATGTTAATAACTTAATATATAATTATTTTAGAAGTTATAATTGGAAACATTTGCATAACCCAATCCTACTTTTGTAGCGGTCATTAAAATTTTAGAATGGCTCAAATTTTAAGACTAATCTGTTTGTTGACCAACCTCTGTTGCTATCTTCATTAAGGCTTATGAGGATATTAGTTTTAGATCGGGTGCCAAGGCTGTGGGGTCTCACAGTAAGATTGACAGTGTTGTTATTCGGATTTTTATACTTAATATCTTGTGAGTTGGGGAAAAGTTAAACCAGGTATATGAGGCTTCTCCTGAGTCCAATTGAGATGCGTAAAATTGATGTTACCTTCGGGTCGAGTTGATCTAGATGCATTGTTCTCTCTTTGGTCCCATTGGGTCAAAGAGGATAACAATAATGATTTTACAGGTTTTAACTAACCTCTTCATATTGGGAGGCTCAAACTTTAGATGTGTTTTTGTTTTGTCATTTGTAACAACACCTTGAGCATGGTTCTGCACCTGGTATTTTGGTCAGGATCTCTAATAACAGTTAAAACTTGGTTTTTTTATGCATAATAGTTCCCAGATCACTGTCCATTTGACCCTAAGATACAATTAATATTACTTAAATATGTTGCCATGCCAGTGATGTTGAACTCATCGTTCTCAAATGAAGAACAACTTGCAAACATTGTACTTTAATCTATTGCTATCCTGGTGACGATGATCTCATCATCTTCAATTGAAGAACAACTTGCAAATGTTGCAAAAGCTACTTAGCAAGGCCCTCCAAGAGAAGGATGCCCAAACTGTCTAACTCATTAACAAGTAAAAAACCTTTGTAGGCATTCACTTTTCTCCCACAAACAACTACTCAAGATATTTGTGATAGACAATCAAAGTTCAAAATATCCCTACAAGAAATTGACATCTCTCATGATGGATCCATTTCCGTATATCAGCTAAAGTTTTCATTTCAAAATTCAAAATATCACTGCAAGAAATTGATGTCTCTTATTATGGGCCCATTCCCTCTTATCATCTAAAATTTTTATTCTTTGTGGGACTTGCGGCAAGTATGGGGCAGCTGTCAGCCTTTCTAACCTATGCTTTGTTGTATTACTTAATTTGCGAGTTACTTTCTTTTGTTGAGAAGAAAGAAGAAGAATAAAAAGGAGAAAAGGAGAAGACAGTGTGTAGAGAATGTCTGGGGATATTGGGTCTCTTTTTTCATCTGTTAATTTATACTTATGGAAAAATTGCAATTATAGCCCTGTTAGTAAACAATATAACTTAGTGGATTTTGTTGCTGATCAAATAATAATAATAATCATAGTGGATAAAAACTCCTTGAGCCCAACAGTGTGTGCCCATGATTGACCTCTTACAATGCTAATTTGTTCCCACTGCCAAAGTTTTTAGTAATTTGACTTAACATTCAACTTCAAGCAATGCATGATTCATTTGTGGAATGTGTAGTTGTATGGAAACTGCTCTCTCTTGGTGATACAATTGGCTTTCTCAAGGGCAACCTTCCACTGATCTATCTTGAGCCAGGCTCTCTTTAGGTTGCTAGGATCAAATGGGCTGGGAGCTCTTCATTCACTTACACAACTACAGGCTTCTTGTTAGTTACAAAAATGTATTGCTTGAATTGATACTTTCCTTTTGAACTTCAGAACTTTTGTGTTCTTTGGTTAATCAATTAGCCCTGTCTCAACTTTTATGCTGTCTGGTACATCTTGTGATTAATTTGTCATCTAATTTGATAGCAAGATATTTAGGCAGATGAAACCCTTTTCTGTGTGATAAGAATTAACGAATTCTGATTTCTGGGTTGATAGACCTCAGGCCTACCTTTAAGTTTTAACCAAAATGGCCCATTCAAGACTAAAGTTTCATTTCACATGTTTGACACTGTTTTATAATCTTTACCCCCTCCATTCCTTAGAATTTATGTTAAATATATCGATATAGTTGTTTAATTGTTAAATGTTTCTTCTGATATTTAGGGATAAGTAAATTATTTCTGCCTTTCTTCTCTCTTCAATTCTTTCTTTCCCTTATTTTTAACACTACATTGTTCATCCACAGTTTATGCCATTTTGTCATCTGCAATATTTTTGTTTTCTTCCTTTTATTCATAGGAATCTATCCATGAGGTAGTGAAATCAGTTTGTTATCGCGACATAACAGTCTGTTATAAATTTTAGGTTATGTCTGAACACTTCAAATATTTTTAAATATTTTTAGATGAAATGATTAAATGTACTGTTTCTTGATTTTTTTTTTTTTAAGTAGTCATTTGCAGTTAAATTTTGGCTTTTTTAGTTGTAATTATTATCTGATGCTTCAGCTATATCCTATTATTGATGGCATTCATTTGGCTGCACAAAAGAGTGTATTACGATGCTATTTTCAATATTTTGTATTTCAGCAACCAAATCCAGTATGGCCTCCTTCTCTGGTTCTTCCTGTACCTATACCAGAGAGACTTAAAGATCTATCCATAAAAAACTGGACTACGATAGCTGGAGCAGGTCCTGTACCATGGCGGCAAGCACCCAATTTGTTTAATACTTCTATCCCTCAGTCTGAATTGCATCCACGGATGTCTTATGAAGTTGACTTAACGACTGGCATTGACAGACATAATGCCAGTGAGAGATTATCGATCTCATCCTTGGAAAAGAAGAAAATTGAGGATTCATCTGATAGATTAATGAATGGAATCCTGAAGCTTAGTGCATCGGAAATGCTTCAGAATGGGAATGCTGGTATTGATTTTTTTTATGCATTCAATATGTTCAAAGAAATTAAAGAATGCTGATGGCTTGTCATTGGCTTGTCCAGTATATACCACAAATTAAGTGTTGCTAAACTGATCTGAACATTTTGCTGCAGGAATAAACTGTGAGGAGCAACATAGTTCTAATATTCCTCGACAGTTGTCCTCTTCAAAGGATGATCCATCTACTCCGCATTTTGGCTTGGGTGCACCTAATGCACAATCAAATGAAACAAGTTGTCAAACTGGGGCTTCAGGAACTCATTCGCGACCCACTCCTCCACCTCCACTGGCAAAGCAATTGTTTGGTAATCCAAGTAATGGAGTTGACTCATCTGGTGAAATTCAGATACGCAATGGAAGGCCTCGAGGAGATGGCCGAGGTAAAAATCAGTTGCTTTCACGGTACTGGCCCAGGATAACTGATCAAGAACTACAGCAAATCTCCGGAGAGTATCCTTGGATTTTATGTGTTTTTTTCTTATGTTTGATATCTTAAGATTTGTGGATGAATATACTTTTTCTTTTATATGGTACTAATCATAATGGTTAAGGTAGTTGTTGTTCTGTATTCAGAATTCCTTATTCTTCTTCAAATTTGTGTTGTTTAATCTATTCTGCTTTCCGAAGATGAGTTGGGTATTGATCTCTGAAGGGTATTCTTGGATTTGAATGGTTTTAGTTGATATCACGACTTCTAGATGAATAAATTTTTCTATATGTTTCTGGCTATAATTGTGAGGCAATTGTAGCTCTGAATTCAGAATTTCTTATTCTTCTCAAAACCTGTATCGTTTATACTATTCCAATTTCTGATGATGAACTAGTTTCTGCTTCGTATAATTTTGATGCAAGACCTTTTTGTCTTTTCTTTTTACAATTCAGTATACCATGCAACCTTAACCATATATAAGTTCAAATTCTGTAATTACTCCTTTGTTTGAGAAAATGTTGAGTGCTAGTGATGCCGGGCGGATTGGGCGATTGGTGCTGCCAAAAAAATGCGCAGAGGTAAGTCCTTGACTTCCCCAGCTTGATATTTGTTTTTGCTCAGCATCTCTATTCTTCAAAGAATAAGACTTAGGTAGTTAAATTTTATTCGTGGTTCTTTGGCTCTAGTATGATTTTGTTGAGGTACATGTACAATGTCACTGAATGTAATATTAAGTTGATGTGCAACATTGGCACCCTGAAGCTTAAAAGGAATGCTGATGGATTGAGCATTTAATGTCTTGGTTATGTAGTCCATTCATATTCACTGAGAAGCTTTTGGATAGTGGATTCCGAGACTCATCTAATAGTGATTCACAATCAGAGCATAGGGACAAGAGACATTAGATTCGCTGTCAGTGGGGCAGGACAAAGTCTTGCCGTAGATACGAGGTGGGAGGGCCCAAATTGGATGTTGAGACTTGTGCAACGTTTATAGTGGTGGACTCCACTGTAGGAAATAGTAAAAAAATTGGAAGGGCAGTTTAATATCGTTAATGAAGCATAAATTCATCAGTAAGAAGAACAATATAAAGGGCAGTATAACACAAATGACAGAAAACTATAGTTATATTTCTAACTGTTATATTCCAATAGTATAACAGTTTCTTTCCTTGTACTGTTAATAGCCATTTCTATAGTTATATTAAATCCATGTTACTTAACAAATTCATGTGATTTATTGGGCCAAAAAAATTGCTCTGCTTTTGGTGTAAGTGAAGTCTTGACTCTTAGAGAAACTCATTCAGCATGAGAGTAATGCCATTCTGCACATTAAGGGGAATGCTTGTTGACGACTTGAATCTTAGATGTAGATCCTTTCTGAATTCTGCATGTGTTACTTTCTCATATTTCTATAGAATCCAGATAGTTTACTGATACGCAGTCATCCTGGGACAGGCTTACTTTCCACCAATTTCGCAACCTGAAGGATTACCTCTAAAAGTTCAGGATGCAAAAGGGAAGGAATGGGTGTTTCAGTTCCGATTTTGGCCCAATAATAACAGCAGAATGTATGTTTTAGAGGGAGTTACTCCATGTATACAATCGATGCAATTACAAGCTGGCGACACAGGTATCCTATCGTTATCACTCAAACAATGCTTCATAAGTTTGACTTCCTAATTATATAGGTTGATTATTTTTTTCTTTTTTAGTTAAATGTGATGTTTTCCTAGCCTTAGTTCAGGCTTGTAGCATTAGCATTAAAATGGAAAGTAGAAACTTTTTTGTTGTCATGTTTTGCAAGTTCAAAGACCTCAGTTCCTGTTGCTCCTTGACAGCCATTAGTATTTCATCTTTGGAGTACTTCTGGGCATGGTTTTGGTGCTGCTTGGATTTGATGTTTTTTTTTTTTCTCTTTTAGGGATATCTTTGGGTTTAGACTTGATTTACATTTTACACATCATACCTGAGTCTTTTATTATAAATGTCAATGTCTAGATTTTGATTTTCTGTCCGTCCGTTATTGTACTTAAATCTATTTTCCTTTGGACTGGGACTTAAGATGCGTCTTATAGAGTTGTGTTTAGGAGTTTTTGGATTGTTGTAATTGAGTTTAATCTGTTTAGTTGATTTTAGATTTCTCTTTCTGTATATGCCCTGTAGACTGGCTTAAGGCCCCTTTTCTTTTCGGCCCCTTTTAATAAAATTCTTATATATCAATGTATATATATATATATTGGAATGTTGCCTGTCAATATTGGTTGTCTCTAATTGTGTTTAATGCTTTTTTTCCCTCCTTCCCGAAAGGATTGTAGTGCGACTTTTATGAATGAGTGCATTATGAATTATCTGGTTTTGGGGCTTAGAGTTGATTATGTTTCTTCAGTAACATTTAGTCGGTTAGAGCCAGAAGGGAAGCTGGTCATGGGATTCAGAAAAGCTTCAACTGCTTTACCATCTGATCAGGTTTGGCCTCGTACAATAATTAAGCATTTTAATTCTGATTGTACATTTGTACATGGTAGAGGGCAAAGACAATGTTTTGAATAGTGGCTTTTGTAGTATTTTTTTTATTAAATTTTTATTTTATCAAATATCAATTTGGGGGATTTCTCTGAATTCAGTTATGCCGCATCATGCCATTGCATTAGATAAATGGCAATCAATGACTAGAAAATAAAATGGTAGATTATATGTTTATTAATTTTCAAGTGATAGTTCTTTGCTTTAAGCATTGGATTATCTGGCTTTATTTTAAGTTTGATGAGCAGCTAAAAAAATCACAAATTTTTTATCGAGTTACTGAATCTTGCATTTTTTTTTTTTTCTTGGCTGCATTTTTTATTTTTTATTTTGTTTTACAGGGCAATGAAACAAATAAGACCGGTAACGGAGTCTCTACACATGGGGATGTAAGTATTGGGAAAAACTAGAACTGGTGATGTTGCTTTAGCTAATCATCTTAGTGTAGTCCTAGATCACCTAGCTTTTCTTCAATGCTCCAGGCTGAATTGGTGGATCCTGCAAGTACGTGGTCCAAAGTTGATAAATCGGGATACATAGCAAAAGAAGTACTTGGAGCTAAATCTTCTGTCCCTAGAAAGAGGAAGAACAGCACCTTGGGATCAAAGAGTAAGCGCCTTAGAATTGATAACATGGACCTGATAGAGCTAAAGATAACATGGGAGCAAGCTCAAGGACTGCTCCGTCCCCCTCCCAACCATCTACCCAGTGTGGTAATAATTGAAGGCTTCGAGTTTGAGGAATATGAGGTACAATTGTAATGTTAGTTCAATAGATTGGACTGTCAATGATTGTTTATTCTTTTTCTTTTGTCATGTTTTCCTTTGTAGTTATTGTCATTGCAATCGTCTTATGCTGATAATGAGTAAAGATTGAGGTTGCTTTTATCCTTTAATTCTTAAATTAAATATGGGAATTTGTAATTTTCACCACAACATTTATATAATTTACTTTCAATGTTGAAGTCTTAAACAAATAATTTATATCTGTTCTTTCATTTTGTTTCATGTTTTAATGATATATTCAACTGTAAAAAAAATTTCTGATCTTGTAAAGATGGTTGTGATACACAATTTGAAAGAAAATTAGAAATAAAGGAGAAATGAGAAGAAAATGAGGGGGACGAGGAGAAGTTTGTCAATTATATGAAATTCTCACCCTAATCTATTATATATATATATATGGATTTTCCAAAATGCTGTTACATTACAGAATGCACCATATCACTCTCTGCACTCCCCCTCAATCAATATCACGCATGCGACTTGCCCAACAGATAATGAGAGAGAAAACTGTCTGTTACCATAATGGGGAACAGCTACAAACTAATAAGTTATGAGAATAGGAGTGTAGACTTGTTAAGATTAGATCCTCTTCACAATAAAGTGGCAGTTTCATCAAATTGTTTAGTCTAATCATTCAAGAGCTTTTCTTACCTTGTTGTCATAATATAAGTTCATATGCATCTTAAACTCAAGACCCATTGGAAGGATCATTAACCGCTGTTATGCACCCAACATACTGGAGTCATAAGCTGAAGATCATTGGCTATGCTTAGAAAATATTTTAGTTGACCCATATCCTAGACTGACTCTCTACTGAAAATTTTCATTGAGAGTGTTCTCTTCTAAGTCATTGCCTAGAAGACAGTGCTATCAACATCGAGGATAGTTGCTTCCCAGCATAACGCTACAGAAAAACTACTGTCAGAATCTACATATATTTAAACCTCTTGAAGATTTCCATGAACGAATGCATTCTATACTCTAGCTGATAGAGGGCCAATCTAAGTTGAGCAATAATAAACAATTCCACCCAGATAGAATTCATTCAAGCCATTGAAGCAAACATCTCTTACAATCTGCGCATATCTGGCTACAGGCTTTTGCTATCACTCTTGATATGCTCAATAGTACCATCAATTTTTGCTTCACATTGAAGACCCAGTAACACCTTACTTGTTTCGTACCTTTGGAAGATAGAGTAATTCCCAAGTTCCATTCTTCTTTAGTGCCTCAATCTCCTCATGTATTGCCTCCTTCCATTGGGTTGAGACGGCCTTTGGGACACTATGAGGATGCAATGTTCTTGGGCTAACTCTAGGAGTTGGTAGGGAGCTTTCCCTCCTTGTGCAACATTCTTCGCAATGAGTCTGCTCCACTCCTTGCTTTCCAATATCTATTACAAGTTTACAATATCATTCACAATTCTGCAGCACTATAATGAGGATATAGGGTTACGGTGTGCTCTAAAATAGTCTAGGGACTGTTAGGAACTTGTAGAAAATTTTCCTTTTTCCTGTTTCTTTTTTATTTATTTTCCTTTTTTGATTCTTTGGTGGGAGGTGGGGTGGGGAAGGGTTAATCAAGGCTTTAAGTGTGTGGTTTGGCTCAAATACTGGGGAAATATACTTTAGTATCAGGAAACTAAGAGAAAAGAAGGTAAAGGAGGAGGATTTTGACATGACTTATGACACTTTGACGTGACTTAAGAACCTCTCAGCAGGCCACGCACAATCTTGACAATACCATAGGAGAATTTGGGTCACAAACCTTTAGACCTGTTCTTGTACCCTTCTGGGTATTGCAATTGATCCCCATTTTTCATGTTTGGGTGCTAAAGCGCATATTATGGTCTGGGTCTTTGCAATATATATATATATATGTATATATATAATGATTTACTATTGTGTTATCTGTAGTCCTTTACATCTAAATCTTTTATTTGATATTTTGTTGTCTCTAGATATGCTATGTTCTCTTGGTATTGTGACCTTTGTATTTTAAACTTAATGAGTGAGACCATAGCATGGTAAGAGTTTATATCCTTTAGAATTTTGACATTATTTGTTATAACAGGATGCTCCAATAATTGGGAAGCCAACAATTTTCGTAACTGATCATGTGGGGTAAATTACATATCTCTAAGTGCTCAAACTTGTAGATGACATTTCTTTATTATTGTTTATTTCTTATGCCATCTATAGATTATTAGATTTTAGTTTGTAGAAGTTTTTTTTTTTTTTAAAAATATTCATGAATCACACTAGCTTGTTTTCATAAATTCCGTTCCATCCAAACTATCTATAATTTGTGAAATAGCCTAAATAATTTTCAATCATATGGCTCATATAATTGATTGGGGAATAAAGAAATGTTTGCCAGTTTTTTTTTTTTTTACTGAAGTGCTGTGGTCATGCTATTAGTGATAGCTTTTCCTGCTTGGAGAAATATCCTTTACTGTTTTTATTTTGGAAATTCTTTAAAATTTTTGAAGAACCTTTATGTTCTTGTTAAAATATATTTATACGCTTTAGTGGGGAATTTATTAGCTTCAACCAGCAGATTTGGAGTTGAAATTAAATTCCATAGATCCCTGATTTTACAAAAACAATATCACAGTAAAAGCGAGTATTTCCACATAATTTTAATTCCAAATCAAATCTCATTTTGCGTGGCCAAATATAGCCTGAGTAAATGTCAGGACCATTGGGTATTTGTTCAAAATCTGCAGGGTTTTTCACACATTTTAATAAACTTTACAATTTTGTTTTTTGTTTTGGCCCCCCATTTTTGGAACATAGCAAATAAGCCATGTTGAAACTGAAACATATTTTCTTTATTTTTTCCCCTGCACTCAAGGTTGGCTGTATTATTTTTTAGATGGACTGGTATTATTTACATCTTTTTGGACCAAGTAAATGCCAATGCTGTGTTTCATCTGTGTCAGTGAGAAGATTCAATGGATTCAATGTGAAGACTGTTCTAAGTGGCGCAAAGTACCCGCTGATGCTCTTCTTCCCTCAAGGTGGACGTGTTCTGAGAACTCCTTGGATCCAGAAAGGTATAATGGGCATCCATATCTTTTCTTGCGACGGGGGCTTTGTGCCCCTATCTGAATACACTCTCTTTGTTCTAGAGGCCTCATTAATTGCCTCCACCTCTTTTCCAGTGATAATATGGTGTAATAGTTGTGCTTCTTCACAAATATCCTCTTCCGCATCCCCTCTCCTGTAAAAAAAAAAATCAAAACCTGCAGGCTGTGAAAATGTAGTTTAGGTGGGTGTGCTTTATCAAACAAAGAGGATTTTAGAGATTCATTTGGCCGATTATTGTTATGAAATTGTTGGACTCGTAACTCATATTTGAAGAGTAATTAGATTATGGACATTGGGACTGATCATCATGTTAGGATTATTTTTTAAAATTTTCTGGCTCTTTTTAATTGAGGATAGGAATCAATTTTGGCACTTTGGATAAAATTTCATCCTCGTATTTTATTCGCAGGGGTGCTATGTGTAGTCATGTTTCCTTTGATCCTTCAAGAGAATAGGCAGTCTTGGAGCATGCTTGTATTAACAAGAAAGAAGCCGCTGTTCTGTTTTTTCTTTATATATATATATGGCCCAAAATAACGTGGTTAGAGGTCATGAGAAAGGACGTGTGTGTTAGAATGATATGGCCCTTGATAGAGCTAAATGGCAAAAAGAATTCATGTAGCCGACTGCATGTGGTTGGCATTAAGGCTTTGTTGAGTTTACGCATACATATTTCTTGGAAGAGGTGTCTGGAATGTGGGCACCCTAAAACAATTTAGACCATCTCTAATTCCTATTTTCTGATTCGTTTCCTGAATCAAAGCTGGTAGCCTGTTACTTTGTCAAGTCATCTTTAGTAAGGGTTGGCTAATTCTTTTCACCATGTCACTCTATGTAGGGCGGCAATTTTCCTTAAATGTTAAGTCAACCGGTCCTTTCTCACGATCTTGGAATATGCTTTTATTAGGAACTTTCTTGATCGGGAGTGGAAGGCTGATGTCCCTCTTGGAAGGCTTTATGTTGTCAAGGTGACTAGGGGTTTGGAAGATGGGGTAGTTTAGAAAAAATGGAAACAGTTTGTTTTCTATAAAATTATTTTTCGATATTTTGTTTAGAGGTGAGGAGGTCGGGTTCCCCATCATTAAGGTGTAATTGCCATTGGTACCCACAAGGGTGCCTTTTTTCATTTGGACAGCCATATGGAATGAATATCGGCTGCTTGATAATCATCTTAGGAGGAATTTTGTTTTGCCAAATCATTGCTTCATGTGCAGAGGATTAGTTGAATGGGTGGGCCATCTACTCCTTCATTGTTGAGTGACAAGGGATCTGTGGGTGTATTGTTTTGGTAATTGTGGGTTGCGACGGGCTGTAAGGGATCTGTGGGTGTATTGTTTTGGTATTTGTGGTTTGATGGGTGGTGGTGTAGGAGTGCAAATAAAGGTCCTTTATCAGTTTGGAAGATGGTGCTTCATGCAACTTTTTGGATCCTTCTGGAAAGAAATGGAAGAATTTTTTATGGGTTGAGCTTTCTTTAGGAAGGTTAAAGTTTAGGGTAGCTAATAACCTTTTTTTATGGAAAGACCCAAAGTTTTTCGATAATCGGCAGTCTTTTCATAGTTTCCTTGATCCTTTATTGCTGTAATTGGTGTTTTTTTTTTTTTTTTTTTTTTTTTGGGG
>JAESVK010000337.1:488910-499050 GCA_017140935.1 Hamamelis virginiana | reverse complement strand
TCTTTGTATACCTTGTGTGTACAGGGGTTTTTCTCCTTTTCCTCTGTATTTAATATAGGTGAAATGATCAAGTTAGCATTTGCTGACTTAGCCACATGTGAGTGATCATCTGACAGTCATTTAAGTGTTTGCTGATTTTGGTTAAGTGAGCATTTGCTGACTAGATCATGACTCTTTAATATAGTATCATTTACTTGATTAAATAAAAAAGGACTTGCTTCTTATTAATAATCCCTTCTCTGGTACTGTTATGGTTTTGTGGCACATCCACTATTTCTAAGTTTCCAAAAATACTTACATTTCTATTGTTTTGGGTCTTGCAATTCTTTAATTGAAGTCACTCTTATTTTATGTGGATTTGTTTATTGATTGCCTAACATGGCTACCATTTAATATGGACAGTCTTATAGCTATTCTAGTAGCTATTTTATATGAGTTTGTTTCTCAATTTGATTTATTTGGTTCAATCACACACAACCTTAAAGCACCTCTCCTACATTCATACTGTCAATATAATCATTTAATAAAGTGGAAAGTTATAGCACACATTGTTCATATGGGCTTCGCTTCTTTCTATTATTTTTTTTCTTTTTTTCTCCGAGTGTCAAATCCATATGTTTGTTATTCCCCCCTTCTCCACCTTGGACTGTGAATGTGTCTGAATCCATGTGTCACATGGCACTTCTGGAATTTTATTTATAATGATTGATCTTTTATGCTACCA
This sequence comes from Hamamelis virginiana, assembly GCA_017140935.1. Taxonomy (NCBI): domain Eukaryota; kingdom Viridiplantae; phylum Streptophyta; class Magnoliopsida; order Saxifragales; family Hamamelidaceae; genus Hamamelis; species Hamamelis virginiana. The sequence continues at coordinate 498,326 of JAESVK010000337.1, read as the reverse complement.
GATCTTTGTGTTCAGCGGCTCAAGAACTAACAGCAGAACAGCTTCAAGATCTTCTACCCACCAGTAATCCAGGTATGACTCGCTTGATATATTTTTTTGTATTCTGTCTGATTCTTCTATTATCTAGAGCTCATCGAGCCATTTATGACTTTCATGGAATCCAAAAAGGCTCATCGTCATAATTCGTTGCACTCTGACCCAGTTTGCGTTAGCTTTTTCTAAAATCACTTTTAGAGAACTATCTCATCACATATCTCTTGTTCAAACCATGTCTTTCACGTATCAAAATTTTCATACTTGTAGTGATTGTAGCCGTTAGTTGGGGCCCCCTAGCTTTTGCCACAACTTCCTAGAATGAAAATTTTGTCAATTATCCTATCACCCCTCAAGTCGTCTAGAAGTGATAATCACCCCATCTCTTAGATTGAGTGAAATTTTGAGCTCCTAAAGTGATTTTAAGAAAAGCTAATGCAAACGGGCCCTTTACCACATTAGGGTTTACACTTTTGACATCGGTACTGTTTCTGTTTTTCTTTTTGTTGAATTTAAATTGAGCAATGCTATCCGTCCTAAAAATTATGTCCCTAACCAATCCAAGCCTTCCATTTTATTTTTTATTTTTTACCAAGGGGTGAGCTTGGTAAAAAAGGGAAAGGATTAGATCATTAGCCATGTCATTAGGAACACACTTTTTAGGGATGTTCAGCGTTTTCCATTTGAATTAATACTAAAGTTGTTCCGGTGGCAATAATTGCACTCATTCCCAATTTGTCAATTTCGCAATTGGTTTGTTGATTTGTGATTGGGCAGCTGCTTCTAAGAAAATGAAGGCTGCTAAACAGGACCCAGATACCGTTGAAGCGTTGGAGGGGCTCGACACTCTTGCCAACCTAGCTATCCTGGGAGAGGGAGAAGCCATCCCACCTTCAGCCCAGGCCACAACAAAGCACCCCCGACATAGACCAGGCTGTTCATGCATTGTCTGCATTCAGCCCCCAAGTGGGAAGGGCCCCAAACACAAGCAGACATGCACATGCAATGTCTGCCTAATGGTAAAGAGGCGTTTCCGCACCCTAATGTTGCGTCGTGAGAGAAAACAATCAGAAAAAGAAGCAGAAACTGCTCGCAAAAAGCAGCAGGAGCAGCTACAGTTGCCTGAGAAATTGCTGGATGATGAACCCCTGATATACAGCAACACAGGCAATAGTAGTCCTAACCTGAATGAGGTCTTCAACGAGGGTTCTGATGATGACCCAAACAGGAGGAAATCCTCCAGTTCCCCTTTCAAAGGCCAAATTGACCTGAACATCCAACCAGAACGGGAGGAAGAACTGTCGCCGAGTTCAGATTCTGGCAGCATGATGAGGTTACTCCACGATGCCACTGAGAGGTATCTCAGGCAGCAGAGATCGTTTAGCTCTGGTGGCAACATAAATTTAACAGACAATCAAATCCCCCATCCAGGTGAAGGTGGAGCTGGAGGAGAAAAACTCGGCAACTGTGTTGCCCTTAGTAGCAGTCATCAGGATGCCAATGCTGCGACCCGTCCCGTAACTTTATCTATGAATCCTTCAGCATCCACTTCAGCCACTGGATAAGTACAAGGTACTCCTTTATGCACACTTCTATAGTGAACATCACCAGGGTCAAGAATCTTGTGCTGAAGGTGGGGAGACAGCTTTTGTTGTACAGTCATCCACATAGGCAATCACACTTCTTCAGGTCTGTACATAAATGGAGAGAGAGCCAGGAAGTGGAAAAAAATGGTTTAAGAAACCAATAATTTTGCTGATTGATATGCTATAATGTCTGTCATCCTCTACAGTAATATTAACGGACAACCGAGTGTTGAAAAAAAAGGAAAAATATGAAAATGCAACTGGCTTGAGCAGCAGATCGAAGGTATTTACTATTTTTCCCCGCTTTGAGAGCTCATCCTGCTGCCCTAATGTGGAAACATTGAGGTTGTAATTAAGCTATGCCTGTCTTTTTGGTCAGTAAAAAGGTAAGTTGCTTCCAGATAGTTTTTAAATTTCTCAGTAGTGTCAACTTTTTATGCTTTTGGAAATTGTAGCAATTTGGTGGTGGTTATAAGCCAATCAATTTACACGGCATGAAGCCGAGTTCCTTTCTTTTAAATTTTTAATTTCTAGATAGTAAATCAATATCATTATCGCTCGGAATTTGTTATATCTAATAGCTGACCCGGAACTGTTGTAATATAATTAAATTCACAATTGCGAGGAGATAATTTTACACTTTTTGGCTGGGTAAGATATGTTCTGTCTATCTAATGGTATTGGAAAAGCCCACCCTTTCTGTTGTGCTTTTGCAGCTAAGAGTACAAGTACTTAGTGGCTAACAATTTTGTTGATATCCAGGCGTGATTGTAAGTGTTCTTGTTTGTATCTGTTTGGACGTTGGATCAGAAAAGAAAAATATTGAAACTTTCTTAGGGGCTGTTTGGTAAATTGAAAACCCAATTAGCTGAAAATGAGTCTTTATCTTTTACCACTGTTTGGTAGGTCCATGGGATAGGCATGACCGCATGAACACAAGTTTTAGACACTGTAAACTAGTTTATTTAAAAATCATGTAGCTGCAAGAGAGAATAGGCCTTAATTCATTTTTCAAAATTCAAGACAGGACCATTAGAAAAGCATGCTTTTTTAGTCAACATTGCAAAACTGTTTCAAGGGAAAAACCGTGCTTTTCAATGAATAATTGGCTTAAAAAAAGAACATCCAATATCATTACATTGGCTGATTGGCCTGCTAATTTACATTGACTGATTGGCCTGCTAAGAAGAATAGGGACGATCAAGTCAATCAAAGTATCATGGTTTCAAATTAAGAATGGAATGCCACATGGCAATACAAGAGTATTTTAGACCATCTATTTATGTTTAGTTTGGCTGGTCCTAAACTCAAAATATGTGCATCCATTTAGGTGACATTTTTGCATTTGTCACCTTCTCTCTTCTTCCTAATCAAACAAGCAAATGATAGTGAGGAGAGAACAAAAAACCCAAAATCCTCAAAACATGAAAGATCAGAGTAGTTAAAGCATCAAGTTTGTAGAAATTTTCTAGTAGGATAGCAAATTTGAAACAAACCCATTTACAGTACAAGGGTTATTACCCCAAAAAACCAGCCAAGATGAATGACTTGTTCTCGTCTTCGTTCGAGAACTACACAGATTTGAAGCTGCAATCGTGTCTGGATAACAAGGAAGCGGAAAAAGAGAGTGTTAATCTCGATCAATTCTTCAAAGACGTTGAGATTGTGAAGGAGGACATGGACAGTGTTGAGCAATTGTACAAGAAATTACAAGAAGCCAATGAAGAGAGCAAAACTATACACAATGCCAAGACCATCAAAGAGCTACGAACCCGAATGCATTTGGATGTTCAGCAAGTTCTTAAACGGGTCAAAATCATCAAGGGGAAGCTCGAAGAATTAGAATGTTCAAATGAAGCTAATCGAAACCTTCCTGGGTGTGGACCTGGCTCTTCTGCTGATCGAACGAGGACCTCTGTGGTTAGTGGTCTTGGAAAGAAACTCAAGAATATAATGGATGATTTTCAGGAGTTGAGAGCTAAAATGAATACTGAATATAAGGAAACGGTGGAACGCAGATACTTTGCAATAACAGGAGAGAGAGTAGATGAAGAAAAGATCGAGATTTTGATATCGAGTGGGGAAAGTGAAAGTTTCCTGCAGAAGGCAATTCAGGCGCAAGGGAGGGCTCAAATTCTAGATACTATATCAGAAATCCAGGAGAGGCATGATGCTGTGAAGGAAATTGAGAAGAACTTGATTCAGCTCCATCAGGTGTTCTTGGACATGGCTGCTCTTGTGGAAGCACAGGGTCACCAGCTCAATGACATTGAGAGCCATTTAGCTCGTGCTAACTCATTTGTCAGACGAGGGGCCGATCAGCTTCAGGTGGCCAAGGAATATCAGAAGGGCTCGAGGAAGTGGACGTGTGTCGCTGCATGTTTGGGTGCTCTAGTCATCATTGTCCTTTTGCTGCTCCTAATATCATTTCTGCGTCGCTTATAGGAAGAAGAACAAGAAAACTCTTTCCTTTGTGAAACTCAGAAAGCAGGTATTTTTTATTTCACAAGATAGAAATGAGAGTAATCAGATTTTGAAGCAATTCAGAAATATATTTGTTTTTCTTCTGTAAGGGAACATTTAAGTGTATCTGACCCAAGTTGTGACATGAAAGAACACTATCGGAAATGAAAGTTTGAGAGACTCCTTCACATTCAATCCTATAAACAAAATTAGTTTCTTCATTGTCAAGCACCAACAGGGAAAATACCAATTTGCAGAAGCAAAACTATGCTGAATCGATGCACCAAACTGCGTAAAAGCAAGGAAAAAGACTACACAGCAAAGTAAAAAATTGGAAACATTATGTATGTGAAAGTGCATCCCACTCTCTCTCTCTCTCTCTCTCGGGTTCATTTTTGTTTTTGTTTCTTTTTTTTGGGTTTAAGTTGACCCAAAGTCTCTAATTGAATGATAACTGCTCTATTTTGGGCAATTATTTCAGTCCCCGGGGAACATATAATACATAAGGATAATGATGGATTTGTCATTTGGGAAATTGGAAAAACAGAACACTGAGCGCTTCTATATTCTCATATCAGTGTTTCAGGCAGACTAGATTGATGCTACCAATAGTTCACTAAATAAATATATCCCCAGATTGAAAGAGACTTTCTTCAGTGTTTTTCAGCAGAATAGGCTGGTTGTTGAATTTTGATTCATCCTATAACATGCAACTCAATATAAAGCATGCACACAATTCGTTATAATGATACAGACCTCATATCCTGTATTTTAATTCTGTTAAAGCTTACTAAATCCGAGTTTTTACAGTAACAAAAAAGACCACATTCCAGTCGGTGAATTTCGTAAAGTAGCCCTTCTGGTCAATAGACATAAACAGGGGAAATGACTAAGTCCAAATTTGGACCCTAGCACTTCCTGCAAGAGCACACCATATTGTAAACTCTCTGCTGCTAGTTCTCACTATCAATGCACTTCTTCAGCAAGTGGATTTTGGTGCATCAACATCTCCAAAACTAGTTTCTTCCTAGTATACTTCAATCACTGAGATTACCAAATAAACCAGTCAATTTCCCTTCTCTTTTTTCTTTCCGGCCAATAGGGAAGCCCTCCCCCTTTCCTTAACTCCCCGATGAAAGCCAGGATTCAATCCCAAGTCCCTAGTACAACCAAAGACTTCACCACTAGCCGGCACCTTCAATAAACCAGTTAATTTCAACAATTAACATGACTTTCTAAATCATCTTGAGAGCATAAACAAGTTAGAAATGTGACCCCTTTCATGACCAATCTCTTAAACATCTCAATGGGTATGAAACCACTGACATTAAATAGCTGTAAACCATTGCCAAAACAAAACAAAGGAGAATGAAGATAAACATCAAGAACCCATATTAAAATACAAAGCCATTTTCATAACATAATATGAATGCTATACTCTCCATAATCAGCACAAAATATCAAGTTCCAGATCAATATCGCGATCCTTCCGAAAATGTATCGAATGTTTACAAAATCAGTGCACCCTTACATGTAATCACAAAGATTTTTCCAAATAGAGCAGCAAACACAATAACAATATATATCAAATCATCCAAACAAAACAAACATACCCCAACTTATTTACAACCTTACCCAAATCAATCACGTACCAGCATTCGGCAAGGCAGCCATAAATGAGTTGTATGATGACTCAAGATCGAAGTGGAGCTGCCGAGCCTGCTGCTCAGTCAACTCATCTGCCGCCCCCATCTTCGACAGCCTTCCAATCCACTCCTTCATTTTCGTCTTCCCCTCGAAATCCGGTGGCAAAATACTCAACTTGTTAAGCGAAGCCGAGAGATCAGAAAGCAGAGGATGCACCTGATCCACAGCAACCATATTCAATTTCAACGAATCCATTGCCGTAATAAAATTCTGCACGCATTCCGCCACAATGGCGGCCGAAGTAGTCCCCGAAGCGACTGCAGCGGCCCTGTGCTCCACCGTGGCAGGTACGCCCGACGTCACGAGCCGATTGAGTGCCGCAGGGCAGTCGATTTTGTAGGTGTCTGCAAAGCGCTCGATGCTGGGGACAGTGTCTTTGAGAGTAGAAGCTAGGGTTTTGAAATGGGCAATGAGTTTTTGGCACTCGAGCTCGTACTCAGACGAAGTGATTATGTCGCGGACATATGCTTTCTCGAGCTTCTCTGTAGCTTTAATAATGGCGTAGAGCTCCGCAAAGTTCTCGTACATCTCTCTCTCGCGCTTGTCATTCCAGAGCTTGACCTCCATTTGAGTACAAACAACTATATGTCTATATATATATATATAAACTTGGGTTTTTGATCAATTAGTTTTTTTTTTGTATGTGAGAATAAATGGAGAAGAGAACGGGACACGCGCAAAGAGAACCAACCTTCTTTACTGCATAATAACAATCAGAGAAAAAGTGAGACAAGTACTGCAGAAATTATCAAATTAAGAACAGTATACAACACAAAATTATCAGATTAGAAACGAAATGATTCGTTCAAGAATCACATTGAACCCTACATCACAAAACCCTAATTTCTGACTCAAAATGTGAAATTTAGAGAAAACAAAACCCTAGAACAAAAACTCCCTCTCTGAATCAGAAACCCCATATTAAAACACCCCAATTTCTGAATTTTATTTTATTTAAAAAAAAAAACCTCATTCATTCCCAAAATGAGAAGGAACCGTAACGTGATAGGAAGATTACCTTTGTGTGCCTACATATAAAATACATATATACATAAAGAGAGAGAGAGAGAGAGAGAGAGAGTGGCTTACGGAGATGGAAACGCGGCTTGGGGTTTGATGAAGCTGTTGCAGGAGGAAGAGAAGAAGATTAGGAAGAAGATGTACGCATAGGGACAGAGGTTGCGTGTGGAGTTAGCGTGTGGACGTACTGCTGCTCACGCCACCTTAAGAGAGGTGAAATTACCATAAGCACCTTTCGTTGTGTTGGAGCGGCGGCAAATTGCGATTGGTGGATATTCACGGCTTTACCCGATGGTTCAAACCCGGGAGGATCCATGACGTTGGGGTCATAAATGCATGTTCCTTTCCAAAATATATATATATATACATATTTCGTGGGTCTGGTCAAACAAGCAAAGTACCCCCCAAAAGCTAAGACCCTCATCTCAAACCCCATTTCCCTCTCTCACGGCTCGAACCAGCAAAGACCCCCCCAAAACCCACTCCAGCTTCTCCTCGATCTCTCTACGGCGACCCACTGAGCAGACCAACGACCAGCGAGACCCTCCGGCGACGGTGAGCTCTAGAACCCTCATCTCAAACCCCATCTCCCTCTCTCCACAGTCGATGCACTCAGGCGACGCTGACCAGAGAGACAGTCCGACCAGCGAGACACTCCGGCGAGTCTGTGGCAATGAGTGTCACTCTTCACTGCTCGAGGGATTTGTTAGACCCTTCAATTACTGGGGTGTTTAAGCCAAAGAGGAAGGTCGAGGAAGACATACTTGTGGACTTCACCACACCTAGTACCTGAGTGCAAGCAGCGAAGGCTGCAGGAAAGAGAAAGATGAATAAGAAGAACAAAAAGAAAAAGAAGAAAAAGAAAAGCACTGCCCCAACTTGATTGATAGTTTATATCTTTTTACATGCAGCTGTGCAGCTCTTTTGTAGGATTCCATATTTTCAAGTTAGCAAGAAAATGCATTTGATGGCTACTCATTAGCACACTATCATTTTTACCATGCATATTGGACATTCAGTAACATATTATTGTCCCTTAATGTAAACAAGGGATCATTATTTCATATCATTGTACAATTTGATATATTAAAATACATCTTGTTCATGTTCTTAAAAATCTTTCCCTTGACTCCCCTGTTTCCTTAGCTCTTTTATCTCCTTTGGTGTGTCTTTGGGCATAGTGATCCACCATGTTGGACTATGTGAATTACGTGTTTCTTGGCATATTAAGCCCCTTTGTGGGGCTCATCAAGTGGACAATTTGTTGTGTCTCTATATTTGACTATCAAACAGTATGTAAATTCAACCCTGGGATCGAGCAACACATCATCGAAGTTCCTTTATTAATGAAAGCTGAATGCAGGAATATTACTTCCCCAAAAGTGAATACACCATATTTATGAGCTCTTCTCACTCTTGTTATGAAATCTCCTTTTTTTTTTTATTTTTTTTTTATTTTTGCATTTGGAATCTATTTTTAGCATTTTTTACATAATACCTGTTAAACAAGTCCCAAACTTCAGGAAATTGGGAATCCTTCTTTTTAAACAAGTCTCGCTGGTCAGACTGTCTCGCTGGTTAGCGTCGCCGGAGTGCGTTGACGGTGGAGAGAGGGAGATGGGGTTTGAGATGAGGGTCCGAGAGCTCACCGTCGCCGGAGGGTCTCGCTGGTCGTCGGTCTGCTTAGTGGGTCGCAGTGGAGAGATCGAGGAGAAGCTGGAGTGGGTTTTGGGGGGGGTATTTGCTGGTTCGAGCCGTGAGAGAGGGAGATGGGGTTTGAGATGAGGGTCTGTAACACCCCACACAGGGTTACCCCTATGCGGAAATGCCACAGTGACATAAAAACACCAAGCGCTTATCTTTTGAGTAATTTCTTTTTAAAATTAACACAGTTTTTCAAAATACGCGTGCGGAAGTCTTTAAATATTTTTTTCAACATCTCAACAATTAAAGATAGCGCTGAGTACTAGTTTGTATCCTGAGTACAGTCCCGTAATGTACCCAAATTCCAAAAACATCCATTTAGTTTACTGAGTTGGATAGAGTCTCATGCTGATAACGTGTAATCCTCTTAAAGAAAACACATAGCAGAAAAATAAACAAACACCAGGATTTACGTGGTTCAGCCAAATTGCCTAGTCCACGGTGAGTCATTTTTATTATTGTTATTCATATTACAAGAATACAATATCTTCTTGTCTCAATGCATTCAGAAATATTCACATCCTTCCGTATTCTCATAGCTGTCAATAAATTTTATCATACTCCAAATATCACATAAATAAATCATCATATCTGTAATTCATATATATATATTACAGAATATATCCATCACTTTTTCACAATAAATAATTTTACTGTACCTGCATGCTTTATGCATATGACAGATATATGAGGCAATGCTCATGCAATCATACCTGTCATTTTCTCTGTTCTGCTTTTCTTGCAAAACCTCAACCATTCACACTGATGGTAACCTTATTTTAGGATTCCCCATTTCACCATTTTATCATAACAGATGGCTACCTCATTTTTAAGGTACTCAACCATTTCTCTATCCTGCTTTTCCTGCAAAACATCAACCATTCACATAACAGATGGCTACCT
>JAESVK010000337.1:466417-483678 GCA_017140935.1 Hamamelis virginiana | reverse complement strand
GTAAGATACATCTTTTAATAAACTCCTTCAATTTAACTGTTGAGTGAAAGTAATAACTCCTATCATATCACTGCACAAAAGGGTAAGAAAACCTATTGAAGTGTGACGTGTGAATATGTCACAAACACATGTCATATACCCATTCAACGTGAGATTTTATAATAGTAAAGTTCCACTATCTCACATTGAAAAATGTTAGAGGGATCACATTTTTTAAGTCATTTGATGTATTAAGGCATCTTTAATAGTTGCATCAAAGTCATATTTTGCTTTTGATGAAAACAAAGTTGCTCTACTAGTTCCATTAAATGGCCAATTAAATTTGAATGGTGAACAGTGATTAGCCATATTTATCCAAATCTGGTTGATCACTGTAGCTCAGCCATATTTGCCACATCAACACAAAGCAATCAAAAACCCCTATTGCCCTCATCAACCAACAAAATCGTTAGAGATCAGAACCCCCAACAATCATTTTCTCAACAAACAAACAGGCAAAGAAAAAAAAATCAAACAATAAAATTAATACATCATTTGCAGAAATTAATGTCAACAACCAACCACACCTACTTCATCTATAAAAAAAAATCTAAGCAAGCAGTATTTTTTTGAAAAAAAAAAAAATGAAATTAAACTTACCTTTGCTGTCGGTGAAGGTCGGGATATCAAACAAATCCATAAGCAAATGGTCAATCCTCTTTTTGATCACAGAGAAATAGAGAGAGAGACAGAGAGAGACAGAGGGGGGGTGGAACTCCGATTAGAGACCTTGTCATCGATCATGGTGACGGCGTCAGAGGAGCTCACCGCCGTCGATCATGGTGATTTTAGTGGTCTTTACTGAGAAAGAGAAGAGAGAAAGTGTAAAAATGAGGGTTATGTCTATCTCTCAACGGAAATAAGAAGTGTGTGTGTGAGAGAGAGAGAGAGAGAGTGAGAGAGAGAGAGAGAGAGAGAACGGGCTTTTTATTATTATTATATTATTCATTGTGGTAGATTTTTTTTTCTTTTATTTACAACAATTCTACTTGTCCCCGCTCATGTATCTGAGCAACCTGGAACATTATTTTGAAAAAAATCGATCATTGGTTTTGATGCTCCACTTATACGTATCATGAATGCAAAATATTATATTGATTCAATAGTCAGTTTTTCAAAAAATAGATTGTGACAGTTTTTCACAAATTTTTTATTTTTTTTTTTCAAAATTGCAAAAACCGACCGTTGAATAAATGTAAATTTTTTTGCATTTATAATAAGTATAAGTGGAACATCAAATCCAATAGTTGGTTTCTTGAAATTCATGTTCCAAGATGGTCAGACATATTATGGATAACAAAAAGGGAGGCTAAAACAGGAGGTCGAATATAATTTTTTTTTTTTTTTTTTTATTGTGGTAGATTTTTTTTTCTTTTATTAATTTTGGGTAGAGGTACAACAACTACAAAATATGTAATAATAATTTAATATTAATTTTTATTGATAAATTAAAATAATGGTGGTTGGAGTTTTGGAGAGGAATGAAGAGTAGTTGATGTAATTGATAATGAAGAATGAGGGTAGAAGTGAAAACAATGCGATTGAGCCAAAATTTGATAGATGCACTATTGGAGCAATTCTCATCAAAGCCAAAGTCAATATATATATATATATATATTTTTTTTTCCATAAAATTTTGGTTTTGATAGAACTATTAGAGATGCCCTTGCGTGATAGAATCTCTACTTTCGTACATTTCAAAAATATATAAAAGTAGAAGTTTTATATGACATCACGTCAAGTGGTTTTATATGATATCTCTCTTCTTCTTCTTCTTTTTCTTTTATAAATAAATCCAATTTTGTAAAAGAAATAAGGTATAAATATAGTTATTTATTTATTTATAAATAAGGATACACTTTTAAAATACATTTTATGGACATTTAATATATTTTTTTAAGGGAATTCTTTATTAACTCATTCAATTCAAAGTAGCTTGGAAACGATCTTTTTCATATATATAAACAAACTGATATATGACAAATTATCATGATGATCTTACTTCAACATTATTTTGCCACTATGCTTGAATTTTTGGGCAAGGTTGGCCAAAAGTTAAGTGGGCCAATGCATTAATGAATTCTAGCATGATACCTAACACTTGTGGCTAAGCATGCCCAACAGGTCAGTTGCCCGACCTATGTCACAATCTTACGAAAGACAGTCAGATTGAGAGCTAGAGGATGGGTTAAAATCAAGAGAGTTGGATGGGGTATGGAACCTCTTCTATTTTGGGGACTACATTCCAACTTGATAGGACAATGTCATCAATGCACAAATGGGTCGTAGAAAACTGTAAATTTCCTTTTTTTTTCATTTCAATCGTTTGATTTTAATTTAATTCTTAAAAAAACTTCTTATAGTAGGGGGAAAAAACCTAGCCAATATCCATTCTAATGTGACCTTCTAGATTCAAATTCACCTAACTGTGAATTTATATATATATATATGGAAATCTATCCTTATTTTTTATTTTATTTTTTTTTCTCATTGAAGAGGATAACATCTGCAGGGGTTCAGGTGACGACACGTGTCGGGTTGGGACACGATCACCCGAGCCATTGGGTTTTACCCCGACTTGCTATGTGCCACCCGATTTGTCAACATCACTTCATAAAGATGGATTTTTACCTGCTGTACGTATGGAATGATTATGAGATGGCTCTAAAAACAGATCTCGGGAAAGTGAGGCATGGCATGATTACCACGTACGAAGGATCATTAATTGGCCACCCAAGCAATACACGTTAACCATTAATGAAATTAGTACACTCAATGCGGCCCACTCCTTGGCTGACCTATAAAAGCACTCTTCCCATCTCTTAGCAGGTATGTTATTTTCCCTATTACTAATGCGATTCTCTCTATTGATTCTGTGAACTAACTTATTCGTCAGAGCATTATAGGGAAATACCACACTGGTGTTCACTTCTCGAAGCTCAGTCCTACTGGATCTCCGACCCGTAACCTCTTTTGACATCATCACTTATTACAACATAAGAACATCATAGAGTAGGAGATAACAAGAAAAAATAACACAATTAGATGTAAGAACCAACAAGGTTGTAAAAAATCATAACTGAATGTAAGAACCAGCAAGGTTGCAAGACATGAAGTCCCAAGAGATGGGCAACTAGGTTTAAGGCTCCCGTCCTTATTTCAAATTCTTCCAATATTATTACATTAACAAATGTTATTTATGAAATTTTATATATCTGACTCAAAGCAAAAAAAATTAGGTGAATTTGAACTTTGGTCTTTTATACCCTACATTGCGAGTCTATTATATGTGTGTGTGAGTGTATTTTTTCTACCGTTTGACATAAAGAAAAGGAAAGAAAAATAAAATATAATACTGATTTAAGCTCCATTAAAAAATAATTTATTTGGAGCTCAAATCCCTTTGACATATTTGCCTTCATTTATAGAACTTGATTTTGATTTTTTTAAAAAATTGTGGCTACCAAAATCTCCCGAGATTCTTGCCTTTGTGGAATGATAACCCTCATTCGAAAGCGCTGATGAATCCCATTTTCAAAAAAATCCAAATGTGTACTAATAGATTAGAGAAGGTTGTCAGCATCAGAGCATCATCAACCGGCGATGGTGGTTAAATGAAGTAAGCAAGGTTTTGGGATGCAAATAGATGAAAAAAAAAAAAAAACGAAACCAACTTTATTTTATTTTATTTTATATTATTCGAAATCAGAAATATATAAAATCCTATTTGGGAATAATTCACTTGAAACAAATCATGGATAGGTTAGAATCCATGTCTTTTTTTTTTTTTTAATTTTTTTCAGTTCATAAAAAGTCAACGAATTTTTCATTTTGTTTTTGGGGTTTACAAAGTAGAGACACAATAAGAGTACATGATCTGCCATTGACACTTGAAAACTGATAAATTTAGAACTCTCGTTAATTTGTAGAGCATGTAAATATACCTAACTCATATACATGTGCTTGGATGCATAAATTACCGTATATCTTCAAACAAGTAAATTTATACAAATTGTATTGTATGAATGTAATTAGATTTTCAGATAAGTAAATTTACCTAACTCGTATGGGTGTGAATGTGCATATTGATGTATATTTTCAAACATATAAATTTATATAAACTTAATTGTACGCATCCAATCTGATTTTCAAATAAGTAAACTTATTTAACTTGTATACACATATTGGATGGGTATATTGTCATATAACTTTAAATGGGTAAATTTATGTAAATTGTATTGTATGCATCTAATATGATTTTAATTTTTTTTTTATTTATAAAAAGAAGAGAGTTCGATAATGCATCTCACTTTAATAGACACTTTGAGAATAAATATAGAAATGAGACCAGTAATTCAAAATTTAAAATGAATATAATCTAAATTATTTTCATAAAGATTAAGGAGTCAATATAGTCATAAAATCTAAATGAAAATCATAATAAACGTAATATCATAAAATGAAGACAAATTTTGCTAATATAAAAGGAAGAGGTTGAAATTTTTTTCCCAAACTTAAGTCCTCTACCAGTAGAGTGTGTGCGGGGTTAGGTGGAGAGTAAAATTGCCAATCAATCGTCATTGGCGGGTGGCTAATCATCTCACCCGCCAACCAACCCGCCTACCTCAATAACCAGCGAATTGGTTGAATATATGGCGGATTTCAACCGGCGGGTTGGACGAATTGAGCGGGTGAAGTATTACTATTTTTTTTTATAATAAACATCTTAAATTCCTAAAACCTTTTTAACAAGCAAAGACACCTCAAATTTGTATATAACAATGCAATATTGAGTTCTTTAGTAATTAAATTATAATCCAAATAATCCTTATAACAATAGAAACTAGATTCATAATAATAAAAGTTCTTTGTTATTAAAAAAATCTTACAAATTAACATATTGTTTCGCATTTAAAATTGAAAGCATATCCAATAAAATAAATATATCTTAAAATTATCACAATAAATATCTATAAAAAAAATAAAAAATACTCAACTTGCAAGCATATCCACCTAAGGAAAAATATATGGCAGTGATGAAATTTATTTTATTTATTTATATATATATATTGTTGATGTGTGGGGTTGGGTCTAGGATGGATTATCACTTCTGTATCAGCCAACTTACTAAAATTTATTAAATTCATTCAACCTAACTTGTTTAATTACTGTAACTGCGGATTATAGATCGGGTCGGGACGAATAGATTTGGGCGGATTTTTGAACACCCCTCTCCTCCACTTGCCACACAAGAAATAAACAAGGCTTAAGATTAGCCGAAGTGATGGCACATTGGCCCTGTATGGCTCCGGGCGTCTGCAGCGAACTCTTCTCTCTCTCTTTTTTTGAATAACCCCTTTCTTATTTGTTGAGAGGGTTTATGATTTATCTGAATCTGTAGGGTTTCAATTAAAGGGTTTTTCTTCTTCTTCAACATCTGCAATTTCCCCATTACCCATGTCAATCTCACAAGACCTTTACCCAAGCGAAGACGACCTCCTCTACGAAGAAGAACTCCTCCGAAACCCTTTCAGTCTCAAGCTATGGTGGCGTTACCTAATAGCTCGAACCGAATCACCCTTCAAGAAACGAGCAGTGATCTACGAGCGAGCTCTAAAAGCACTCCCCGGCAGCTACAAGCTATGGTTCGCTTACCTCCGCGAACGCCTCGAACTCGTTCGAAATCTCCCCATCACACATTCCCAATACGAAACCCTAAACAACACCTTTGAACGTGCCCTAGTTACTATGCACAAAATGCCCCGAATTTGGATCATGTACCTCCAAACCCTAACCCTACAGAAACAGCTCACTCGGACTCGCCACACTTTCGATCGTGCACTCTGTGCGTTGCCCGTCACGCAGCATGATCGGATTTGGGAGCCCTATCTCGTGTTCGTGAGCCAAAAGGGTGTCCCAATTGAAACCTCGCTTAGGGTTTATCGACGGTACTTGAAATATGATCCTTCTCATATTGAAGATTTTATTGAGTTCTTGTTGAATTCGAATCTTTGGCAGGAATCGGCGGAGAGATTGGCTTCGGTTTTGAATGATGATCAGTTTTATTCGATAAAGGGGAAGACTAAGCACCGATTATGGTTGGAATTGTGTGATTTGCTTACAAAACATGCTACGGAAATTTCTGGGTTGAATGTGGATGCGATAATTCGAGGCGGGATTAGGAAGTTTACGGATGAAGTTGGGCGGCTTTGGACTTCACTTGCGGACTATTACATTAGAAGGAATTTGCCGGAGAAGGCGAGGGATATATTTGAAGAGGGTATGATGACTGTGGTGACTGTGAGGGATTTTAGTGTGATTTTCGATGCTTACTCGCAATTTGAAGAGAGTATGCTTGCAATTAAGATGGAGAATTTGGATAGTGATGAGGAGGAAGATGGTGGTGAAGAAAATGGTGATGAGGAAGAAGAAGAAGAAGATATTCGATTGGATGTGATTATTTCTGTGGGGAAGTTTGAGAAGAAGATACTTCGCGGGTTTTGGTTACACGATTTCAATGATGTTGATTTGAGGTTGGCTCGATTGGAACATCTTATGGATAGACGGCCGGAGCTTGCAAACAGTGTGCTTCTCCGGCAGAATCCGCATAATGTGGAACAGTGGCACCGGAGAGTTAAGCTTTTTGAGGGTAACCCCACGAGGCAGATACTGACTTACACGGAAGCTGTGAGAACAGTTGATCCCATGAAAGCTGTGGGGAAGCCTCATACATTGTGGGTTGCTTTTGCTAAGTTGTATGAGGATCACAAAGATATTGCCAATGCCAGAGTGATTTTTGATAAGGCTGTGCAAGTCAACTACAAAACGGTGGATAATCTGGCTAGTATTTGGTGCGAGTGGGCAGAAATGGAATTGAGGCATAAGAACTTTAAAGGCGCGCTGGAACTGATGAGGCGCGCTACTGCAGAGCCATCAGTTGAGGTCAAACGAAGAGGTAATCCATATGCTTCCTCATTTAAATGGTTATTTCCTTATTGTTGCTGTATTTTTATTTATTTATTTATTTTGGATGGAAGTTGCGGTAGATTTGTTAACCTGTTTGATTGTCAGATTTTTTTTTTTCCAAAAAAACTAACTTTGATTTTTGGTAATGAGCGTTTAGAAATCTTACTCCAAAAGATGACACAGTAAGTTTTAATATCATTAATCAAAAAGAAGTTTGATGTACTAATCAATTTGCAAGCATTGAGTTCATCTTCCTTCTTCATTAGCATGATTGTCACCGTCCCAATCATCCCTTATACTGTGTTGAATATCTTCTTCTTTGAATTCTAAGGTCATTGTACAAACATATTCCTTTTCTTCTTCTTGGACACTTCTTTCCTTCTCCAGCCATTGGTTAATAGATATCAAATATGTGCATGCATATTTTTGTGCGCGCATAAGTATCAAATTTGAAATTATGTTAGACATGGCAACCTGAAAAAAAAAGAGAGTGTAAAATGGGTATTATTGCCTGAAACAGTGTTTAACACACATTCATGCTGGGGCATTAAGCTCAAATAGGAATATCTTTGTTGCATAGATTTGAAATTAATCCACTTGCTTTTTTTTTTTTTTATATATAGCATTTGAGACCAGTCTGTTATATGTTAATAGTGGGATTATTTTTAGGATTTTAATATGTGTCATCATTACTCTCTTTTTTTAATCATCAAGGATAGTGACTCCATTTTTGGCCCCTTGAGTTCATCAATGTTTTGTAAGGACCCCATTTTAAAGGTTTGGTATGTGCCTTCAACTGTCATAGGGAACAAAATGGAACAGTTTCCATGGGACTTTCAAATGCCACCTTATTGTTTGTAACTTAAGTGACTGTTAAATCTGAGCTTATATGTGGATGAACTGGAATTTGGCGTCATAATTGTTCTTTGCTTGCACGTTCAGTCATTAGTGGATCTTCCTTCTTTTTGTATAAAAGTTTGCTCAGAAACTGGAACAAAGGTGGTTATTGTACAGGGTATTTAATGGGACAATTAAGTTATGTTGCACATTTATTTTCTCTAGTGATATACATTCAACACTATTAAGTTTTAACTGCAAAAGTTGGATTTATAGACATATAATGTGGTATTTGTGGAACCAAGACTGACCTTCAAATCATCAATTTATGCCCTCAATTACATGTAGTGGCTGCTGATGGGAACGAACCGGTTCAAATGAAGCTGCACAAATCTTTGAGAATTTGGACCTTTTATGTGGATTTGGAGGAGAGTCTGGGTAATTTGGAGTCCACTCGTGCAGTCTATGAGCGGATATTGGATTTAAGAATAGCCACACCGCAAATTATAATCAACTACGCGATGCTTTTGGAAGTATGGACATTCCTCTTATTGTTCTTTTTTTATGTTTTTTTTGTTTTCAACTTTATTGGTTTCAGTGGGTTGACAATTATCTCATATTTTGACTTGTGCAGGAGCATAAATACTTTGAAGATGCTTTTAAGGTATATGAAAGAGGAGTGAAGATATTTAAGTATCCACATGTAAAGGATATATGGGTGACATATCTCTCCAAATTTGTTAAAAGATATGGAAAGACGAAATTGGAACGGGCAAGAGAGTTATTCGAGCATGCTGTTGAAGTGGTATGCACATTATTATCCCTCTATACATTATTATCCCTTCGGATCACTTCTGGTATCTTTAATTACTTGGGGTTTAACCGTTTGACTATTGACTGCCTATAAGTTTTGCATATTATTGAACTGTGTTTGAGATTGCTTCTGGAGTTGTGTCGTTAATGGAGAAGCTTTAGCCCATGATTGTGGGGATTGAAATATCAAACTTTGAAACCTTTTCTGCATACCAATTATTTGGTTAGTTACAAAAATGCTGACTTGATTTCTGCGAACATATTGTCCATATGCCTAACAAGATATTGATATGAGAAATTGAGGTTCACATAAAAGTTTTTGAAGAAGCTGTGTATGAGAAGTCAATGTGGGATAATAGCCTTTATTCACCAAGCTTGGGACCTTGGTTTGGTACTGTAAGCTTTACATTAGTGAACTATGTGTTTGTGTATTTGGGTAATTTTCTCAGTTGTCTGTATGCAATGATTCTATTAGTGTCTTGTCAATTTGAGGAATTTTATTTTCTTAAAAAAAACAAGTAATCTTTTGAAGAATTTTATTCACTCATAGGATGGATGAGGTTCCTTCCATGTTTGAAGCCAAGTTGTTGTTGTTGTTGTTGTAGCATTTATCAACTTTCTTTCAACAATTACTGTGATTTTAAGGGCAAAGAATGCCGTAATTTAATAGGTAACAAAAGGTCCTTAGTTTGTTAGATTTCTTTAAATAATAAATAATTAGGCTATATAGAGTGGTAGCCTCTAATGATTTGAGGAGGAGGAACAGGAGTTGTTAATCATGATGTCCAGAACCATATATTAACTTTATAAAGTTAACCTCAGGAAGTTTTTTGGTGTAGCGACTGCAATTTTATAGGAATGAGCTGGGGTAGCTTATAAAGAGATTGAGGATCCATTTGTAATGGAAATTCGCTGCAAAGTAGTTATGGAAGTGCTTGGATTAAGGAGTTAAATTCTAATTAAACAATATATGGAGGAATAATAAGGAATGTTGGTGCACCACTAGTTGATGAAGGAATATATTACCTTGAATTCATGTAGGGAACCATTATTATCATTAAACTTTTAAAATCCAAAGAGACCTTTTCTCATTGTTCTTGTAAATGACTCTTAATTGGTTTGCTAGTTGCTAATGTTATGCTGAAACACGATTCTTTTAACAAATTCTATTTACTTTATTGTCAATTGGTTCTGTTTTTGAGTTGACTGTTGCTAAAGTATAGTTTTCTGTTCATCATTAGTGTCTTGTGATGCTGAATTTTTAATTGTCTATCAGGCCCCTGCTGAAGCGGTGAAACCTTTGTTTCTACAATATGCTAAGCTGGAGGAGGATTATGGTCTTGCAAAGAGAGCTATGAAGGTTTATGATCAAGCTACTAAGGCTGTTCCAAACAATGAGAAATTGAGCATGTATGAAATATATATTGCTCGTGCTGCTGAGATATTTGGTGTTCCAAAAACAAGGGAAATTTATGAGCAAGCAATACAGGCTGGTCTTCCAGACAAAGATGTGAAGACCATGTGCTTGAAGTATGCTGAGCTAGAGAAGAGCTTGGGAGAAATTGATCGTGCTCGTGGAATATACACATACGCAGCTCAGTTGGCTGATCCACGGTCTGATGCTGATTTCTGGAACAAATGGCACGAGTTTGAGGTGCAACATGGAAATGAAGACACTTTCCGAGAAATGCTTCGTATAAAACGAAGTATTACTGCGAGCTACCACCAGGTAGGTTTATTATTACATTTCTTTTCCCTTAGGCTCGGTATTGGAAAGGAAATTGTTTCCTTTCAAAGAAGACATCCTAGATTATTGGCTTTAGAGAGTTACAACTTCAGTGATCCATGTGCTTCCACCTGACTTGAGGAAATATTTTCCTCTTGATTAACACATAATATGACATAAGTGGAAAATATTTCCTATAGAACAAGTTTTAGCTGCTGTCAGGTAGGCTTTTAAATCAGATTCTTTAGCCTTTGTTTGGATTTTGGAAAGAGCAAATGAAAGAGAAAAGTTTAAAAATGCTTTTGAGAGAAATCTATTTCAATGCAATTCCCTTTCCTTTTCCTTGCTTTGTCCAAGATCCAAACAGTGCCCGAAGATGTTGAGCAACTGAAACAAGAGTATTGCAGTAGGAAATGGCTTCCATTGAAACATACAGAGAATTGTTGTTTAGTTTAGTTTAGTTTTTTTTCATAATTGTTTTGGTATGATAGTATTCTGACAGAAATTAGATTTTACCAATAGAGGGGAAAAAGGTTGAGCTCAGCATGGGAAACATGGACATGCTCAGCTGGATGGACACAGTAGTTGTTACCTTTTGATTATGGAAGTTTTAATGCAACAAAAAAATATTATTCCACAATCATGTGTACATCTGGATACCCACCTATGGAGTTAAGATCTAGTCAGCATTTGCTGACTTAGCCAAAATCATCCAACACTTAAATGACCGTTAGATCATTCAAGTGGCCTAGATCATCACTCAAATGGCCGAGATCTAATGGCCATTTGAGTGTTTGCTGATTTTACGAAAGTCAACAAATGCTGACTTGATCATTTTCTCCCCTTCTATGTATAATATACATATTGGAAACCTCTCCTGGTACTACTGACTTTCCCGAGCCTGTGATACCAGCATCTTCCATAAATTTTGTCACATCAATGTAATTGAATGATTGTATTCCCCTAGGTATTAATTTTAGATTTTTTCGTAGTCATATGTGGCCTAAAATTGTAGTTTCAAAAATGCTACTAATGCTGAAAAGTGAAAACCTTGGCAGGAGATTAGCATTTTATAAAATCTGGTGGAGGTGATTATTGTGTAAACCTCAGTGTAGGTTTCTGGTGCTTGCACTGAAGTTTCTGAAATATGCCTTCTATTGGCATTTGTGGGTGGGTGGGTGTGTATATATTTTGCATAAGTTTGAATGTAGAAGTTTAGATTTAGAACTTCTGCATATCTTATTTTAATTCTAACTTACATTCTTCATCCAGACACACTTTATTCCTCCTGAGTATTTAATGCCAAAGGATCAGAAGCTGAGTCTTGACGAGGCGAAGGATAAATTAAGGGAGGCCGGCATTCCTGAAGACGAAATGGCAGCTCTGGAAAGGCAATTAGATCCTGTGGCCAACAATGCTACTGCTAGAGATAGCAGTCGAAAGGTGGCCTTTACGAGTGCGGGAGTAGAATCTCAGCCTGATGGAGTGGTAAAGGCTACTGCAAATCATGAAGATATTCCTCTGCCTGATGAAATTGACTCTGAAGAAGATGATGATGGAGTCGAAATTGCCCAAAAAGATGTCCCGAGTGCAGTTTTTGGAGGTTTGATCCGGAAGCGGGAAGAGACCGATAAAGATGGGGAGGGAGATGATGCTGCTGCTGCTAAAGATAAAGGTAGTGACAGCCATCTTGGTGCCCTTGAGAGAATAAAAAGACTAAAGCGAGCCTGATTTGGTTTTGGTTTGAAGAAATCGACTGCAAATTAGTTATGGGTTGAAATTTTGACACATTAGGTGATGTACTAACTGCTGATTCTTTCACTTGAATCCCTTTGTATCAATATTGGTTCTCTGTATCATGAGCATATATATATTCCCGACAAAATCCTGTAGTTTACGGCTCATTCCTTGTTATCTTGAATAGTTTTTTTCATTGAGGCTAGAACACAAGAAATTATGAAGTTTATCTTAATATTGAATCCCAAAAAATGGTTGTGGTCTGAATGTCCCAAGTGTTGAAATAAGATAAAGTAGCATTATTATTAGAGAGAGCTTTCTGAACTTACTCTATTCATCTAATATTATTTGTCTTTGACATATATATAGCATGCTAACAACACAGTCACAATGATGCGCACCTCATTCAATAGCATTTCCTTTACTCTTTAAGATTTTTGCAAAAATATTTTAAACCAGTCTTTTCCATGACTTTCCCATTATGTATTTGGGTAGCCCTAAACATTCCATCAGCCCCTTTCTCGTCTATTCGTGAAAAATCGATATCCCACTTTTTGTGGGAGAACGGACAGACGTGGCTGTGGAATGTTAAATCATTTTTCTGTGTAATTATTATTCCATCTATCACCCATCCCACCTCTTCTCTACGAGTTTGGATCCTCTGCTTGAGCTTGGATATGCTTGGGTGATGTGTCATGATCTGAATGCTCTGCTTTTCACTTGAGTGATGTGCAGATGATTTAGATCATGATACATCAACCAAGCACCAAGTAAATTCAAACAAAGGATCCTCATTCCTTCTCTTCCTCCATTCTTTGTGGCAAACAAGGACGTGAAATCAGAGCGATTCATGTAATTCTAAAAGACAAAACTTGACCATAATCAGTCTTTTCCTTCAATCAGAAGGTACATTTTTTGTTTTGCCATAACACCCATTAATCCAGGACTTTAATCATGCAATGGCATCGTGAAGTGTGACATGGGGCAATCTGGGTCTTGCCAGGTGGTGGTCATGGAGATTAAGAGGATTAAGGTAGGAGTTCGCATGATTGTTGTTGACAAGTAATTACTTGTTTTATTACTATTTGTTAATCATCGTATTCTTATTAGGGGTCTGGGTCTATCAATTATAGTTCATGCGATTTCTATGAGTAAACTGAGTTCAATATGATATATATGGTGTAGGTTTCTTGACTCATAATTTTTACTCTTAATTTGACATACGATTTGCAAAATTCAACATGAGATAAGTATTTTAAGAAATCAGATTATATATTCTGCTTATATATATATATATATATATATATGTCAAAATTCACATTGATCTAATGGTGACAGTTTCACACAGTTTTTTTAAAAATTATAATATTTTTTTAAAAAGTAACTGTTGAATCAATGTGATTTTTGGTATATATGATGTGTATAAGCAAAATATCTAATCCAATGATCAGTTTCTCAAGATAACTATTCCACACTGAATTTGACAAACAACGTATCAAATTAGGAGTAAAAATTATATGTCAATATATATATATATATATATCGTCCACTGGCGCATATCACAACCGTTCGTAATTGATATGATTCATACACACTACGAACCGTCTTAATACCAGTAGGAGAGTAGTATGCTCTTTAGTGGGGTCTAAAGTTACCATCAAGCCAATATTACCCAAGTAATTACACGTGAAAAAATTACCGGACCAAGAAATGATAGCCACCAATTTCTCATAGGCCCAGAAATGTCGCACTCACTCAAGTCATAATAATTCTATGAACCCCTGTAACACCCCACACAGGGTTACCCCTATGCGGAAATGCCACAGTGACATAAAAACACCAAGCGCTTATCTTTTGAGTAATTTCTTTTTAAAATTAACACAGTTTTTCAAAATACGCGTGCGGAAGTCTTTAAATATTTTTTTCAACATCTCAACAATTAAAGATAGCGCTGAGTACTAGTTTGTATCCTGAGTACAGTCCCGTAATGTACCCAAATTTCAAAAACATCCATTTAGTTTACTGAGTTGGATAGAGTCTCATGCTGATAACGTGTCATCCTCTTAAAGAAAACACATAGCAGAAAAATAAACAAACACCAGGATTTACATGGTTCAGCAAATTGCCTAGTCCATGGCGAGTCATTTTTATTATTGTTATTCATATTACAAGAATACAATATCTTCTTATCTCAATACATTCAGAAATATTCACATCCTTCCATATTCTCATATCTGTCAACAAATTTTATCATCAACCAAATATCACATAAATAAATCATCATATCTGTAATTCATTTATATATATTACAGAATATATCCATCACTTTTTCACAATAAATAATTTTACAGTACATGCATGCTTTATGCATATGACAGATATATGATGCAATGCTCATGCAGTCATACCTGTCATTTTCTCTGTTCTGCTTTTCCTGCAAAACATCAACACATAACAGATGGCTACCTCATTTTTAAGGTACTCAACCATCTTAACCACAACAGCATCCCCTCCTTTTTAGGATGTATATCACCCAATCCCCACCTTTTTAGGACCTACCGCGATTGTCACTCATTGACAAGAGGATTTACGTACTATTTTTAGCAAGGGTGATATATTAGTGCACTAACTGTTTCCTAGGATCTTTTGTCCTATCGGTGGTATCTCAACTCCACAGTTACAAAAATAATCATAAATGCATATGATTTTCTATGCAATATATTTCACATGTAACTGTGTCTCATGCCAGATGCAATTATGCAATACATATGGCATACATCTCATATCAACAATTCATGTATGTCAATTTGTGCATACATTTCATAGTATATCAGCTCAACATTTATATCAGTGATATACAAATAAATCATTCTGCTCACTCAACTTGAGCCACCACATGTAACTGTGCCACTGTAACACCCCGTACTTCTCCAAGTAACAATATTGTCCGCTTTGCTTGCATGCGTAACATGCGCGCCCATTTACGCATATCCACATGACAAGTGTACGGTTTTATTTTCTCAAAACACATTGTTACTATAAGATGTATGGAATTTACTGTTAAGCCCAGTCACTTTCTCATAACATCATCACCACATGCCATATGCCAATTTTATGTGCAATAATTATGGCAAATATCACAAGTATGTATTTTATACATATCAATTAACATGCTTCATCATTTTATTCATACTAATAACAGCATGTTATAAACTTTACAAATATCACATGCATATATTAACAGTTTATATATATGCCAATATGATTTCCATAACTTGTATTTTCAAGATTTTTCACTAATCATCATGATTTTATA
The DNA here is from genome assembly GCA_017140935.1 of Hamamelis virginiana. Classification (NCBI taxonomy): domain Eukaryota; kingdom Viridiplantae; phylum Streptophyta; class Magnoliopsida; order Saxifragales; family Hamamelidaceae; genus Hamamelis; species Hamamelis virginiana. The sequence goes on along the minus strand of JAESVK010000337.1, from coordinate 468,244 downwards.
AAAATCAATTATTCATGAAAATTAACTATTTTCCAAAGACTCGCAATTTGGAAGATAGTTAATTTTCTATCCACATGTATTTTCTATACAATAATCCATTCTTTTTGGCCAACTTTGCACACTTATAACTCCTTCGTTACTCATCCGATTTGGATGATTCAAGATGTTATAGAATCTGTGTGATATAAGCTTTCAAAATATCATGGTGGTGTATAACACCTCCCATCCGAACATATTTAAAAATGATGCCCAAGTAGGCTCGTTAATAAAATTTCCGATTTTTCGGCAACTTCGGTTCTCAATTTCTCTCACAATTCACATCCAATTGAAGTGATTCGAAGTTCTAAATTCATATAAAATCAATCTACATCATATATGTAAAAATCATAATTTTTCGATAAACTATGAAAATACACTTTGTGTCACTATTAAAGCTTCAAGGAAACTTTCTCTCTCTAGAAATTTCCATTCATCCATAGGTCTTTTTCCATGATTCTTGTCTCTAAAAATCCATAAATTCAAGCTTTACAATATACTCAAATTTCAGAATTTTCGGACATATACACAATATACTACAAATTTTCAAAGTTTCAGTATTTCTAAACTTCAGAAAATTATAGAAATTTATCTACTCATCGGAAAATTCCCAAAATTGATACACATGATCTTGAGTTGATATAATTGATGGGAAAAATAGTCCCAAAGTTTCAGATTTTCATTTTCATATAAAAATCCAAGATTTGAAATCCCCATATTTCATTGTCATGATTTAAACCCATCCAAAAACAGTTTTTAGTAAAAAAATCATAACTCTCCACACAAAATTCCAAATAAGTCAAGGTCGGATTCGTTAGAAAGCTAATTGAAAGACCTACAACTTTCATGAAGAAGGTTTAGATCAATTCGGCCTCTAACCAATTCAAAAATACCCAAACAGTATGCTCTATTTTGAAATTCAATTTGTTCTAAATTTTCCTAGAATTTTCTAGGCAAACAAACACCTCCCAATTTCACCAAATCATGATATAAGCTCATCAATTAAGCTAAAATCAAGATAGAAAAGAGTAGGAAATGCCAACCCACTATTATTTTCTTTCAAACTCAACATGAAATATGTAAGATAGTAGAACTCTACCTTGGTTGTGTGTATGTTGAACTTCAAGTGCTTACTCCTTGCCAATTCCAAGAGTACTTCTCACTCTTTTCTTTCTCTAAATTCTTTCTTCTCTACTACTTGTGTATTCATTAGCATTTGAAATGTGGTATTTATAGAGAAATGATTCATCTTCCATTCTCAAATTTATCCACCATTCTTACATCCATCCACCATTCTCATCTTCCATTCTCAAATTTATCCACCATTCTTACATTCATCCACCATTCTCATCTTCCATTCTCAAATTTATCTACCACTCTCAAATTTAACTACCACTCTTAGATTCATCCACCATTCTTTCATTCATCCACCATTCATATAAACCCACCATTCACATTTATCCACCATTCATATTTACCCACCATTCACATTTTAGATGTCACCCAAGGGTGTACATAAATTCTCATGCACCCTTCTTAATTGATGACCACATGGCACATTTCATTGCCCAATGGCAAAATGCCAAGTGTGCAATAAATAAAATAAAATAATAATAATTAAGAAAATTTACTATTGAAAATTTACTATTAGAAAATTTACTATTCAAAATTTTGGGGTCTCACAGTCTTAGCTTTTGGGGGGTTCTTTGCTTGTTTGACCAGACCCACAAAATTTGAGCTGCCCCTGTTATGTTTTTTTAAGTTTCAACCCTTAAACGCGCGCGTTTAAAC
>JAESVK010000337.1:421316-466017 GCA_017140935.1 Hamamelis virginiana | reverse complement strand
CCCAGAAATGTCGCACTCACTCAAGTCATAATAATTCTATGAACCCCACAAAAGTTGGTCACTGACCAACTGGTTCAAAAATTTCAGAATACTGAAACGTATTTTTAATATCTCTGATTCACTCATTACCCCATGTTGTTCCTATGCCTATATCAATGTTTGGCAGGTTAGGGGGCCTGTGCCTACCGTGGATTAGGACTAGGGAGAAAATCAAAGTCTTATTCTAAGGACGGACACTTCTCTCTCAAGGTAGTGTGAGTCCGTCAAATATTGACATGTTTTAATACGACACATCATGTTTCGCATTTTTTCTTCTTTTTCTTTGTGAAAAATCAACTAAAATTTTCAAAAGTGATGCAAATGCGATGCTACATTGATATAATGGAAAACGATCTAGTCAACTATAATTGACTTTAACTAAAATGAGCTAAGAAATCCAATGGCTGGATTTTTGGATTTATATATTGTTATTACTAAAATCATGAACTAAAAAGTGAGAAGTGAAGTCAGGAAGGAGTTTTGAAAATTTTCGAAACAAATGAACCCATGTGAGGGAGGTTGGAAGTAAAATGAAAACAAAAAAGTAAAGGGCCCACATATTTTTTTAGTGAGAAAGATGACAAAAGGACCCATAATTTTTTTTGGGCTTTGTTATTGCAACCCTTCCCAACTATTAGTCCACCCTAACCATTTGTGATTTTTTACCGTTTTATGAAAAAATACATTGTTTTTAAGAAAACTAGCCGCGCTATCCACTAGAAAACATCATTTTGAACAACTTTGTAGAAGAAAGTTTTTCCAAAAGCTATAATTTAACTGGACTTTTTGGCATTTTTTACGAAATATTCTGTAAAAATAATAAATGGGTATGAGTGGTTGAATCAGTGACCCGACCACTCGGCCTCTTGTTCGAGTCGATGTCCGGTCCGGTTCTGATAACTATAATCGGGACTCTCTCTCTCTCTCTCTCTCTCTCTCTCTCTCTATATATATATATATATATAGGGATGATACTATAAGGCCAACCTTTCGCAAAGTTGCGTAAGGTCGGCTCCATATGGTCAATTTTAGATGACAGTTCGTAAAAATGATCACTGGATTGTCATGCCTGCAAAAAATCATAGTGATCTGACGGTTGGTTTTTGAAATATGTCATTGTGAAAATATACAACTTATTTGTTCTTCAAAATATCACCATTTTTTTAAAGGCAGTTATTTCAAAAACCAATTGTCGGATCACTATAATATTTTGCAGGCATGACACACAGAGGAGGGGCATCTAATCCAACGGCCAGTTTTACAAACTGTCATCTAAAATTGACCGTATGGAGTTGACCTTGCGCAACTTTGCGTAAAACCGGCCTTATAGTATCATCCATATATATATATATAGAGAGAGAGAGAGAGAGAGTCCCGATCATAGTTATCAGAACCAGACCGGACATCGACTCGAACAAGAGGCCGGGTGGTCGGGTCACTGATTCAACCATCGGGTCAATGGTCGGACCGGTGATATAATTAAATAATTAAAAAATATATATATTAATGAAAAAAAATTTTCTAAGCTAACACATCATAAATATGTATTTCTAACATAAACACTTTTCTAGTCTAATACTATTTAACAACTAAAATTTCAAACAGTTCAATTATTAAGATTATTATTTTTAAAAAGTCCAATTTTCTAATTAACTTTGATTATTAAGCCAGTGTACAAAGGCACTATATTAGTACATTCCATATCAAGTATAAGCAAGCACAAATTAAAAGCACAATTACACAATATTTCATTTTAATTGATGTTTTATATAAACTTAATGTAATTTTGGTGATGGATGGACAATAAAACCCCTCAAATTATAAGTGATTGTGTTTGAAAAAATTGGAAAATTGGTTATTTCAATCATTTTTTTAAACCCCTTAAAAAATCGCTCGGTTCACATAAACCCGCCCGGGTCACACAGTTCACTAAAACCAGCCCGGGTTGACCGGTTTTCTATGGTTTTTTTACTTAAAAGGTCCAATTGCCAACCCAGCCCGGTTCTATGGCCGGTTCATCGGTCCGACCGGCCAGGCCGGTTCTGATAACTATGGTCCCGATTTTATCAGTTATACCTCATTTTAACTAAAATCAGATAAGAACACAAGCCCTTGGATTCCCATTCACTTAATGCATGATTCATCTCAAGATTTCAATCCAATAGCTCAAGGCTCTTAGCTTCTTTTAGTTAAAATGAGGTATCCCTCATAAGAATATTTTTCTATATATATATATAAAATGACTATCATTAATGCTTTATTTTAAAGTACTGTCCCGCATCGGATGAAGAAATGACTTCACTAAGAATATATAGCATTTTTGCTCCCTTTTCTATGTCATGCATGTTTTTCATAATCCCATATTTTTGTTGGGTTGCATGCACCTCCCTTTGGATCCTATCTACATCTCATGAGGCTTCTCATTTTAACTTCTAAGTTCTAATTAATAATAATAAATGGTTCAAACCTTCAACAAATGGTGTGCATCTTCTAAATTTATTGCACCAAGTTTAAGCCAAACATATAGACAAATTTTTATAATTAATGAAAAGACTAGGGTGGGATTTACCACCACAAGTTTTGTCCATTCCAAACATTATCCTTGATTTTTGATTGTTAAAGCTCAATATCAAATTACTCCTTTACTCGATTGACATGTGAAAAGATGGATAAAAGAATTGTCTTTTGTTATTATTTCCTTATTCCCTTGGCAGCTTTGAAGAGGTGACTTGATTCATCTTAGGAATATGCCTAGTATAAAAAAAGTAGCTTGAGTCAAATAGTGTCTTAGAAAGACAAAAATGAATGTCCAAAATTATGTAATTAGAAATAGAAAGAAAAATGACCTTAGTATAAAAAATTTATAAATGATACTGTTCACCCTAAGATTAATCGAGCCAAGGAAGCAAGAAGAAAGAGAGAGGGAGTGGCGGATACTGACAGGTGTAGAAAGAGTTGGAAGTGTTTGATTACCATGTGTCATTAGATGGTGAAAGAGGAAGTTAGAAGAATGAAGAAAGGTGGCAGAAAAGGAGAGAAGAAGAAGTTATAAAATGTGCGGGGGATTATTGGACACGTGTAATGGAAAGAAACGTGGGTTGAAGCTTAACATGTTTCTATACCAAATAGCTAGTGGAGAAGAGTAATGTCCCACGACCTAAGCACAGGACACACAACGTCTATCCAAATTGCCTAGAGCAATTTTTCTTCATTACCGCAATTCATTTTCAGTTTAGGTGCTAATTTAGTCATAGATTAGAGTTTCATTTTCTTTGCATTTTCAGTTCAAGGTCAAGTTTTATGCGAATTTCCTGTAATTCAAGTTAATTAGCAGCGCTTTTCATGGATTCTTATTGTTAATTTCAAGTTCTCAGTTTCTTGATTTAAAATAGCAACATATAACACTGTAAGTATGTTTTTACTTAAGATCAATTTCAGTAATTTGTTGTCTCTTCTATGTAGTTATCATTTCTTAGTCATTTTTTGACTGGAAATTTTACTTTAATTGAGACCTTCTAAGACATTCAATACTAGAACTCAAGAGGATCGACCTCTAATCCTCGCTAATCACCTGATTTATTTTCAATTTTAAAGTGACCAACTAGACATTAGGACAACATCATAATTTCGCTGCCTAGAAGGTGCTAAAGGTCATGTTCAAAACGGTCTCTTGGGCTTTTACAAGCCCGCGCAGACACCTTCTCGCGCAAGGTCTTGAAATCGAGTTTTACATCGGGAACAGATACCATCCTTAATGTATAGAACCGAATAGTAAAGAATGATTGAACATGAGTTGGCTCAATAGGTCATGTCTCTTTTTTTATTGGATAGTTTTAGGTTTTATTCTTTATGGATGAAAATTGACCTATTTGTTATTCTCCTTCCCCTCTAACCACTGACCCTACTAATGTATATTGCTTGGAAAAAAAAAAAAAAAAGTAAAAAATGATTAATTTATCCAACTATGCAATTAGAATTGAAGTTTTTAGTTGAGTCTAATTGAGTTTGGTCAAACCTAAGAGAAATCAAGAAATTTGTAATAATCACAAATTACTATTGTGTCAAAGCATAGGATTTGGTCTAATTTATATATATATATAATGAGAATATTTTCTATCTACACGCCCCCCACCCCACCACCAACAATAGCCTCCTCTTTCACTAGTGTTGAATAAAAAAACTAAGGGAAAAAAAAAATGAAAAAAAACTTGGTGCAAAATACAAAAACACAACATTGCTAGATATTATAAAAATTCTTAGTCATTCATACAAAATATGAATAAAAAATAACACTATTTAATTTCTTCCTTTACAAACTTTCTTTTCTTGGTTTTCCTTTACAGACCTTTCTATAATAATAATATAATATTATCTCCATTTGCCATCTGTATATGGAATTAAAACAAAATAAAAATAAATAAAATAACCACCCAAAAAAAAAAAATTAAATCCAAATTCCTGCTCCCCAATCTTCTAATTTCTACTTTCCAACCAGAAAATATTTCACAAAATATATAAAATATTTTCCATTTCTCCTACCCATGAAGCTTTAAGAAATTAATGGGCCCCACGGTCAATCATCTCCTTGTACTGATTCAACGACTCCTCCCTCTGCAACCTCATCTCTTCATTAAACTTCTTGATAAACGCTTCAACTCGCCGGTTCAACTCGTCTTGACTCAGTGACGGCTCTTTCCGAAGCTTAATCAAACCAGGTGATGAAGTGAGAGGAGATGGCGGTGGTGGGTTGTTGGTGCGGTCCTTGAATGTTTCTGATTTGCTCACCTCCTTCTGATTCGATGGATCATGTGAGCCCACCGTAATCTGACGGCCATGATTCTCAAACGTGTCTGATTTTCTCAGGTGCCTCGTCAGTGGCATCGCTCGGCCATCCGTTATCGTCTTCCATGTGTTCTCCAATGTCTCGTGCCGTTTCGGCTTTGTTACCCTCAGAGCCTTTCCGCCTGTAAATTTTCCCGGAAAATTATGTTAAATCACCTTTTTATCCTTTTGCAATAATTAAAAAAAATGGAGCGTATTGAACTTTCTTGAGAAAAAGGTCGTTTTGGCTTTGTTACCTTCAGAGCCTCTCGCATGTATATTTTCCCGGAAAATTATGTTAAATGACCTTTTTGTCCTTTTGCAATAAAAAATAAATAAAAATGGAGCGTATTGAACTTTCTTGAGGAAGAGAACATTTTGAACTTTTGACTTCGTAAAACGACATCGTTTAAATTGTCTTGACAAAATTAGAACACAAAATGGAAAAGATTCCTGAAGCACGTGTAAGAGAATCTGACAACCCGCCGAAGATTCCTCACCGTCACCGACGGAAGTATTTAAAAATAAACTTCACATTCCAAAAAAGGTAGTAAAATCTTACCGTTACGAAAAATATATGTATTTATAATTGTAGATACCTTCAGGACTGGCTTTAACAGGTTTCCGGTGACCGATCCTAGCAGAAACCAGAGGTTTCCCGGCAGGAAAAGCAAACTCCGACAGAGTCTCCGACGAATCCATCCTCTTCGGAGGAGTCCATTCCGACCTGGAGATCACAAACTCTTCATCTTCAACCTCCGAAACATTAACCAGAGCCTTCTCCTCCAAAACCCTAGCCTGGCTCTGTTCGAACACCACCGCCGGCTCCAAAATCTCAAACTCCGGCGAGATCTCAGTAGGATTCTTCACCTCGTAACCGAACTCCGCCCTTACATCCGCCGGAACCTCAGGTACTGCCTCCCTATGATCATCACCGTGGATCTTCCAGTGGAACCGGGAAGAAGCGGCGATGGTGATGATTATGCCGTTGATGATTACGTACAGGTAAGGAGGTTTGAGCCACGAACGGAAGGAGATCCACATCAAAGGCACTCCAGAGACTGCAAACTCCAACATCACTGGAACAAACGCCTTCAGAATCAAAGAAGTGGACAAAAACCCGATCGAAATCAGCAGAACTTTTAGAGAGAGAAACCAGCGATTCGAACGCCGAGTCACGACCGCCATTTTCTCCGGCGAGAAGTTGTTCCAGACTGCTAAAATGAGTGTTAATGGAAGTAAACTAAGGCTGCTGGGCTTAGGATTTCGAGGATGGCGAGTGAGGATATAAATAGACGCGAGAGGGAGAGTAGAACGACATCGTTTGAGAGATGAAATGTGAAGCGTTAGATTTGGAGACAAAGGGTAGTTGATCCGTTGGATGGGGAGAAGAGGGGAGAAAGGAACGACGGCGTTTGAGAGATGAAATGTGAGCCATTAGATCTAAGGATAAAAAGGTAGTTGGATGGTGATTGAGGATGGATGGGTGGTGGAGCATCTGGGTTCATGACACGTGTGTCAGAGCTTCCATGATACTTCTAAAGTATATTCGTGGTGGCCCACCATTCACAAGACTACAAAAGAGTGCAATGAGTAATTACGGATAAGATTAATCTGATAACACCTAGCAAATTTAATACTAAGTGACAAATAAAAACCTATGAAAGACTTGTTCTTGATTTTTCTAAAGTCACAATTAACGCGATTGTTATATTAAATGTTTTGGATAGATTTTGCTTTCACAGAGAGTAAAATGAACCCAGAAAGGTAGTTTAGATGATTGAATTTCGGCGTACCAAGTTCAAAGTTCTTGTTTCGAGTCTCTCGGGCCACCTACCCAGAATATTTGCCTTGCGCTTTACCTGGTGTCCATGATTAATAAGTTATTGCGGTCATCCGAGAAATTAGTTGATGTGTGCGTAAATTGGTCCGGACACTATCGTTCCAAAAAAAAAGGTAAAATGAAAGTGTTTTATTTTTTAAAGTAATTTTTATATTAAAAATGATTTTATTGGGGTTGACTTTAAAATCCATAATTTATCATCTAATAAATCTCAAAATTAATATCATGCATGAACCAATTCAAATAGTTTAGTTCATCTTGTAATATCGTGTATGATATGCATAGGAAGAATATTTAATCCAATAATCTGTCTTTCAAAATACATGTTAATGTCAGGATGTTTTACTCGATTATATATATACATATAAATATATTCATATTTTCAAATTCTTTGTACTCATAAGTGAGTGTCCATACAATTTTATGCATTTAACATTAAGTTTTCTCAACTTTTCAAATATAAATTTCTAAATCAGCATATTATCAACTACTAATTATGGTTATTAAATTAATTTTTAACATGTGCATATGTTTTAAAATTCTAAAGGGTATAATTGTTATAGAGATGCTTATCATCATTATCTCAAATATTGCTCCTAACTTTTATTTCAACAGGGCCAATCAAGTAATTGTACATAGAATCTTCAATTCAGGAAATCACTCATTCCTACCGAACAAAAGAAGTGTTCAGACGGCAGTTATCTTTCTCCTCTCTAGAGAGAGAAATGTGAAGGGAACTGCCATTTTCAGACACTGCAGAATTAAAAAAATGACTTAAAAAGACACAGTTAAGTATAGAATAATAATGGCTTGAGCTGTCAGAAAAATTTGAATATTCAAAAAGAACAATCTCAACGGTCACAATAAAGACCGTTAGCGGCTGAAGATGTATGAGGATGCTTAAGCCCCGGTCCCATGGGGTGTGGGCAGGTGTATGAGGATGCTGAATCCCCGGTCCCATGGGGTGTGGGAAGGTTCGAACCTTTTTCATGTGCCTAACGGCTTCGTGGGTGCACCCACGCTAACCGACCAAATCCAACCCTTTTGTGTGTGATTTTTAAAAGAGTCACTCTTTTTTAATGGAAACAAATAAAAAGGATTGAAAAAAAATTAAAAAGTAATGTGATACAGTGTGGCTGTGTCCCACTGTAGTGAGAGAAAAATATTAGATCTCAAAGAGTCTGAACCCTTTGGTCCCACTTATTGACCAATCATATCCTACCTTTTTTTTTTTTCTTTGCCAGTACATACTTTTCATTTAAAAAGTGAAAAAAAAAAGTTTTAAATGAAAGAGCTAAAGAATTTGATTAAAGATAAAGAAATTTTGATACACTAGATAGTGATAAAAGATATATATATACACGTAATTAAATTACGAGAAAAAGTTGATACAAGAACCTAGAAGGGTAGATCAGATGGTTGAGTTTCGGCGTACCAAGTTCGAGGTTTCTGTTTCGAGTCTTCTGAACCACCTACCCAGAATATTTATCTTGCGTCTTACTCGGTGTTTGTGGTTAATAGGGTATTACAATCATCCGAAGGATTAGTCGAGGTGCGCGTAAGAAGGTCCGGACACCCTTAGTCATAAAATCTTCATAAAAAAAAGAAGTTGATACAAGCGTTGTTAATCATTCAATCAAATCTCTAATTCTCTTATTATTATTATTATTATTATTATTATTATTAATTGATGTAAAAAATGAATTAAGTAGTCATTCGATACTGCAATTTATACAATAATGTATTATATATGAGTAATTAGAATGACATTCATCATCAATTATCATGAAATAATAGAATGGTTGACATGACATTGAGCATCAATTGTAATATTATTATATTAAGTTGATGTAATAATTAATATGACATAATATAAGTCAATCAGTTTTGCACCTATTTATTATCCCAACCAACATGCAGAAAAAATAATTAAAGTTTTGATTTGTTTAATATTTTTTTGAAATATATATAGATATATTATTTGTAAAAAAAAATAAATTACGTGGGCTCATGATCTTATCTATCGTGGGAGAGTAAAGAGTTTATGATAGGGGTTGGGGGCTCCAACCGTCCATGGCATGGGCTACTAAATATGTAAAAGCCAAATGCCATTATGTCACATATATATCTCATAGGGTAACAAATATGAAACTTACGAGGGTCATTTTGCAATTATTACTTTAACTTATTTATTTATTTATTTATTTTTAATATCTACTCTCAAAGCATAATTAAGTTAATAATTTTAAATGAATGAGTCCTGATCTTATCAGTTATACTTCATTTTAACTAAAATCAGCTAATAATACAAGCTCTTGAATTCTCATTCACTTAATGCATGATTCATCTTAAGATTTCAATCCAATGACTCACGGAACTTAACTGATTTTAGTTAAAATGAAATATCCCTCATAAGAACATTTTTCTTAAATGAATAATAGGCTGTTTTTAGGCACATATTAGTTCATGTTATTCGTTTGAAAATACAAATACATACTCAACAGAAACATAAATCTCAAAAAATGGAATATTTCTATATATTCAAGTGAGGAGTAATTGTGGAAATTTTATATACTAACAAAAATGACCAATCTCTCTGTGAGTAGATGAAAATTTCATAATATTCAAGATTCTCAAACTATTTCCCGAGTGAATAAAACCTACCTTTATGATCGAGTATACGAATATCCTATAGAATTTCTCACTTTTTCTTCGAGTAAGTGCAAATTAAGATATGCAAATTAAACTTATCCCACCTCATCAATGCATCACATCTCAATGAGTATTTTAGTATAAAAGAACAAAAAAAATGAAAAAATGAAAACAAGATTCATGGGCAACAACTTGATGTGACTCAATCAACAAAAGTGCACCAATTTTTATTATTATTTTTTCTAATGATCTTAGGATTTCTCAACCATATATAAAATGTAATCTAGGTGACATGCACAGTTGCTTTTTCATTTTCAGATCCTTTGAATGAATTAATATAACTTAAAATGAATGGATAATACAGTAATTAATTAGTTATTAGTGTTGAATCTGTCGATTTAAGCAGGAGATAAATATTGGTCGGTCCAATTAAGAGTAGAAAATTAATATTAGGACTAACTCTTAAGCCATATATATTAGGTTAATTGAAGTCCAAGAAAAGCAAGTAGTGCAAATGTGAACAACTGGATAAGTAGCTCCCATGCATCTCTCTCTCTCTCTCTCTCTCTCAATGTTGGTTTCCTTCTTGCACTCAATTCAAATATTAAAATAAAATAAAATAAAATAAGAAAAATACCTTTAACGTTCAACTAACTAGACTGAGAGAAGATTTCGTAACACTAAAAATCTTCACATATTGACTTTGAAACTCATTCAAATATTTCGGATTAAATTATGTTCATGAAGCAAAAACTAAGTCTAAATCAATGAATTCAATTAAATTGTCAGTAGTTGGGTGGTCATGATATGGGAAGATATGGATAATGAGGACGGGTCCCACCCACAATATTTACAATTAACATTTATTATCTATATATTTTTATTCCGATCTTTTATCTTGAGAATATCAGCTTATGTGAGGACCTGATTTTTTAGTCAATATGATATGTGTATTTTGAAAAACTGACCATTGAATTGAATACTTTTCTTATACATATTATGTTTGCCAAAAGTTACAGTCATATATTTGACTGTCGATTTCTAAAATACAGATTATGAAAAACTGTGGCAAAATCTAGCAGTGAAAATTGTTATAGTTTTTCAGAATTTATATTTTAGAAATCGGCCGGTAATCAATGTAATTTTTAACATGCATGTTATGTATAAGAAGAATATTTAATCCAACGATCGTTTTATATATATATATATATATAATATTTGACTACTAGACTTACAGAAACATCCTAGAAGTTGCAGGGTTGCTGCTCTATCAAGTGCCACGCTGCCACTAGATAGCCTTACCCAGTAAGTAATTGCAATTTACAAACCCACTTTACCCTTAATTTTGGACGGTGGTGGGTGTGACAAAAAAGTCAACAAATTGGAGCTCCATGATTGGTTAGCGTAATTTAGAAGTTAATCAACCAGGACGGGAGAATATTGGAATTAACCATATAAACTATAAAGTGACACATACGCGGAAATGATTTTGAACTTTTATAGTCAAAGTCAAGGTCCAAGTCTTCTTATCGGCGCCGTCCATATCTTGGATAATTGCCAGATGTCAACCATGCACGGGAGGATCTTCCTGATTATCCGGATATTCCAACTTTCAGTTATTTTTGATGACATATCCAAATCTTCATGGACAGTTAACTTCAAGTCTGACCTTTTGGGCTCCGCATTGAGTAACCCAAACCACCTAAATGCTTTGGATTGGTGCCCTAATTTCAAACCAATTTGAACCCAACCCAGCTAAAAGCTTTGGATTGTACCACAGCCCAAACTTCATAGGTCACGTATGAGTATTGAGTTTCATTCATGGGCAAGGTATCTTTTATTTTAAACTAATGGTATATGAGTCTTGATCTTATCGGCTATACCCCATTTTAACTAAAATCAGCTAACATCCTTGAGCCATTGGTTATTTGTTCGATTTTTAAGTTCGAAAAGAAATGAAACCCCTGTCAAGCCATGCTCACATGGATTCAACTGTCGTGAGAAGGAACAGGATGAGGTGAAGGGAAGATCAGCATTTTCTCAAAAAAATTCTTGCATCATCTCCCTTCTTGTGGGAATAAAACTTGAAAAATGCTTACTTCAATTAAGAGATTAGAAGATAGAATTACACCAAGCAATTTTAACCAAATTTATTATACCAACACACCTACTGATACAAATGAAGCAACCATCTATTTTTTTTTTATAAATGAAATACTAATTCTGCCCCCCACAAAGATCTTACAGCTCCTAAAAAGGAGAAAGAAACCCCATACATTTTTTTTTTCCTGTAACTTTATTATTTCTACTGTGTGAATGAAATGCTATCGCCCGGTCTACCCATGGCTCAGGGTATTGCTCATCGTTTTGTAAACATCCCTTGTGTTAATGATGAGAAATCACAATCTCTTCCTGGTTGAGTTGAAATGGTTGATGATACTGGTGATGCTGAGGGAGGCCCACTTGCTCCAGCAGTTGTCACACTGTTGCTCGGAGCTACTGGCCCTGTATAATACATGCTGCAACAGAAATGGTGACAATAATGTGAGCTGTAAATTGAACTGCCACTGTATATCTAATACAACTTAGACGATCAGTGATATTATGGCTCATGTACTCAGATACAAACTTATTAAAAGCCAAAGTTCTGGTCAATGACTAAAAAAGGCAATTAGTTGTGTCTTCGTTTTTACAGTGGAGAGTGATAATTATAAAACTCGGACCAGAAAATTATATCTTGAATTAAATACAAATAGTGCTTAAAAGACCATGCTTTGCATTAAGTATGGTATCGGAAAGTCAATTTATTTGAAACTTCTGACAGCCAAGTAAGTTTGTAATCCTGAGTTCAAATTTCTTTGAAACCTTTAACAGACTAGTCAATTGGATTAACACACATATTTCTCGGTAACAGAACTTTCCAAAGTAGTGTCACTCTGGATCTTTTGATCCTCGAATTGGAAAATAGGGAGCTGAACCTTCCTCAATCCTAATCCCATAAATTGCGAACGTAGATCCAGTGTAGTCCCAACCACACTGGCCTAAATACCTAAAAACTTTTCAAAAATCTGAAACATTATAGATGACGGAGATGATCTTGGAGCACACAAATACACCAAGGTCACCAACGAAACACAATCATTTTCCTTATCCTCAATTGATCTCTTTCAATCCTTGAGGATGTATGTGAGAGAAACACAGAGACATATTATAGATATAAGTATCTCTGTTCCTCTAATATAATCACTCTGGTTTCTGGTAATTTAGGTGTATGCAATGCATGCAGCAATTTTCTGGCATAATGATGTCCAGTGAATCATGCAAGGTGCAAGACTTGCCAGCACAATTATATTTATATCACATCTCTTTTACAATTTTTATCTTTTTCACAGACTTCACTTTAATTCAACCAATCCCAGAATTTTGAAAAATTCTCTCGTCAATTCAGCCAAATCAGTTCTCACTCGTGTTTAGTCATACTGGAAAAGTAGATGGTTTGAGATGAGCATGGTAAGCCAGTTTTGTCCAGTTTTTACACCATTGCTAAAACCTAACCCAGTCTGACCAGTTGATTCATTTAATAAACCTGTAAATACTGAATAATGAACCAGAAAATTTGCAGATGAACAATCTGAATAGCATGTGTACCAGGGTGGTGGATAAGGAGCAGAATTCCCAGCAAAATGTGTTGATCGGATGTTTCCCATCTGGCATAAAAAGACATTAACAAAATAAGAGATGGAATTTTTATCAGGGAACATTTCACATAAGATATTAATGAACCCAACCTGCATAAATTTTTGGATTTCAGCTACCGGCATCATCATTCCAGGAACTGGATTGCCAATGCTTCCCCAATTCTGAGTGGGTAAGTGAATACCATTAGAGACGGGTTGATGTATATTGGCTGAAAATGGTTGTGACCCTCGACTTGACTTTGCAGCAGCAGCCACAAGAAAGGACTGTTGTTGGGCAAGCATTGCAAGTTGTTGTTGATGGACATTAAATGGAGACACCATACTGGACTGCACAGAATCCAAAACTTAAAAAGATAAGGGTCTATATACCTTCTTTAACAAAAATAAACTGATTCTTAATAGTGAAAAGATATTTCAATAATGTTTATTCTAATAATACTATAAGTTTCAGACACTAAAACTTCACTCTCAAGTTGCCCCTTAAAAAATGCTGAACTTGAACCAAGGCCTATTCCTGTTGGCCCAGTCAAGTCAACAAATCGAAAAAAAGAAAACATTAAACTTCAAAATAAACAAACAATAAACTAGGTATCATTATCCCTGCCAAGTCAGTTCCATAGGGAAGATTCAATGATTGATAAATCAATTGTAATGTGCTTGTCTCTAGGTCGGCAATGAATCCCATTTTAACACAACAGTCTCAATTTTCACCAATGTTCCTTAAAATCCCATTTATACAATGTTGTAATGTATACCTTGTCAAAGAGGTTCATAATGTCATTCTTCACATCTTTCTGGGGTTTTTCTGAAATGGATGGCGTGACTGACCATGAATCTTTAAATAGATCCTCAAGCTCAGATTTGGATTCAATCTTGCTTTCAAACAATTTCGATGGAACACTTTTGTCCTCTGTTGATGTTGCTTTGGCAGCTGCAAGTTGTCAATGTTCAAAGTAGATAGTAAAAATGGAGTCATATTACCATATCATTCACAGCTCTAATAAATAAATGGAATAAGACCTAACACAACCCCCTGCCCAGCGTGGCCACTGAAAAAGGAACGGTATGAAGGGGCAATAATTGCCGAGAGATTAACACTAAGGCAAGAAACATACACTGGAATCCAGCCCATGCATTATCATCAGCAGATGTCTTTAAGTTATTTTCTTTAGAGTCGTCCATGGAGAGCATATTGAAAAGATCGGTAGCATAATCAACTTTGGGTGGGAAAACAACTGGAGCAGCTTTAACTGCATGCTTCTCTGATTCAGCCTTTGGGATCACTGGATCTGATTTCTGCATGAGTTCTTGTGGTTTTAAATCAGGAGTAACCTGTTCATGAAGTCCAAAATGTCAGCAGGTTCCCAACATCCCGTCTTTGGATCATTTAAAAGGACAATCAGAGCACAAGTTTCATATTAAATATAAGAGCCATCCAATAAACCCCCGAATAAAAAAGTCCCATTAAAATTTAAAAGATGTGTCAAATTATCTTCACCTGCTCGGATACTTTGGGAGGCACAGGAGTACCACTTTTTGAAGCAGGGATGCTGGTATTTGTATTGGGCAGATGAGTGTTTTTCCTCTCAGAGGAATGCTCGACATTATTGGTGTATCCATGCCCACCAACACTCCCAGGTCTCAGTCTATAAACTGAAGCCTTCTCGTCACTCAACCTTGAAGGTGATTTTGCTTTTCCCTCCCTAGGAACCCATCTTTTATCTTCATACCTAATAGGTAATGTAAACACCATTACATCCAAGCACAGGTAAATATCTAATGATAACAAAGCATTAGGACTGAATTAACAGAATTATACTATTTGATACCGATCACTCTATGAGATCGTACTTTGCACGAATAAAATTCTCAATGCCAACTCTGTCATAATTAGGAGGCAGTTCTGCTTCCCAGTAGCTATTTGATTTCTCATTTCCCATCGCTGCAAGCAACCAAATTGACTTTCAGAATCCTAATTCTATGCATAAAGTGACTTGACATCAATTAAAAACATCGCAAGCCTAAGAAAAAGAGTGGTAGTTACATTGAATATATGCAATCTGTTCTGGAAGCCATGTGTCCAGTGTAGCAGATCGCACCTGCAGCAAAATCATTCAGAATCAGTACAGGCATGTTGCAGAAAAGAAATTGTGTTTCATGTAAAATGGAAAAATTTTAAATTGATCGAAAAAAATAAATATATGGTAAAAGGAAAACTTTGTGGGCCTGCAGTACATAGAACAACACAAACATGGGGCCTAAAGCAGAAGCTACCCACTGAGTTAGACTCCACTAGTAGCAGAACCACAAAGAGATCAAGAAATCAGTGCAAGAAATTATGTTAATAAGTATAGGAAACAAAATAAAAATAAGGCATGACAACAAAAGGTTTAAAATACAATGGGGCACTAACATACTACAGGTGCAAATAGTGTTCACTATCTAGTCCTTTATTCTATTATTTGTGTTTTAAGGGGAAGGGGGGTCTTAGTCATAACTGCAAATATATGAAGGTTATGCATTACATATAGAGATGCCTTTGTGGGTCATGTTTTTCTAATGAGCTGGACTCCAAGGTGACAGAATTACAATAATTCATGAAATCAATTCATAAATATGAATAGCTCCAACTAGCCACACTGGTACAGTATTGATGCACTAATCAGCAATAACAAGTACATGTCAAATAACTCAACTATTACTAGGTTAGGTTAAGAACTGATAAGTAATCTGAAGAAAACTGAGATAAACTTCGTTAAGAACAATAGGTTCCCCAAACATTATGAAAAATAAAAATTGTCATCACCATAAAATCACCCCATACACAAAATGGGTCCTCTTACACATTCACAAAATGTTTCCTCTTCTGGAAAATTGTATTGTGTGTCATCAATTTATTTATGTATGTAAGACGAGCAATAAATAATTTTACTGGCACATTATGATGCACCTTTTGTTGTTTTAAAAAAAAAAAAAACAACCAAATTTTGTTTTACATTATAAAGAAAAAGAAAGAAGAAACATGCAACTGAGAAGTAGTAGTAATAACAATATCCCACCTTGGATATGTGTACTCCAAGACTTCTGTGAATCCCTGAACATTGCATGCATATGAAAATTCCCAGATTCACGCTAGCCCATCTTGGGCCTCTGCATAGCAAGCAAGTCACAATTATAAGTTGAAACCCCTCAAACCCATATATGTGTGTGTGTGTGTGTGTGTGGTGTTACAACTAAAAAAGCCAGTGTAAAAATTCTGGCATATTATTTAAAGATTCAAAATTGTTGTCTTCACTATCCAAACACCCATTCCTTTTCTTCTGGTACAAATATTGCTCCTAGATAGTAGATACCTACTTGGCTTTGCAGTCAGCACATTCCCTATTCTCTGATAATTTAAGAAGCCCCTCCAATATCTGCAAATCAAAATACCAGACAAGGTGAGATCCATTTTAAATCATAGGAAAAACCAAAATAAAAATAGTTAATTACAAGAAATTGGGTCAGAAACATTATTCAATATATGGATTTGAAATAGTATGAGTAAGGACACATTATACAAGAGCTGACTGTTGAGGATGAGAGACAATTTTAGCTTTTAGTTTTCAGCTTTTTATTTTTTTATAAAGGCTAGCATTTAACATTAGTGTCCCAGCAATTGCAAGAATTCATGATTTTATGCAAGAAGTATGCCTTTCGAAGCAAAAGTTCCCTACAACTCCGAATAGACTGGCATCGTTATTTTTCAATATAAACAATATCTACATGCATAGTTCTCTATCTACTTATAATAACATATCAAGGTCTAGTGCCTAACACTTTTCAATTCCAAAAATGTCCTATCATCACCTGCCAGACGACTTATAAAGCATTTGGTTACCAAAAGTTTAAAATCTAGGAACCCAATCAAAATTGCACCTCATCACAGCAACCAGCCTTCTCCAAACATTCAATCCCAAGAATTTACTGCAGTCATCAGGAGGCAATTTATCAAATAAACCTCTAGCTGGTGTGGAATCTGGATGAATAAAGTGAAGGCTAAACATGACAGCCTAAATCTCAAACTTCTAGGTACATACCACTGATCTGGCGGGGTTCTAATGGGGCTATTACCTACAATAAAAAGAGATTGATGCCAATGGACTCTGAACAAACCAATCTTCTCCAGAACATATTAGTGCATAAATTGTAGGACTTTGGAATTGGAGCGGTCCACTAAGGTCATTAACATTGGACCCACTATGCAATGTCAGAAGAGATCAAGATTACTTCTATGAGCTATTGGAGTAATACATAGAAATTTTCATAATAAGGTCCCCTATGAATGTAGCCAATAATTTGTGCATGAATCAAGCAACATATTTTCAATGAGCTATTTTTGTAATGGATATCTAGCATGGGCATGGAGACAGAAACGGGATGGTTCGAAACTTCATTAGCCTCATTTCAGAATCGTGGTTGAATGAACTCTGGTTCGTAGTATGCGGGTATATCCTTAACTCTCTCTTTATATATATATATATATATATATATATATATATATATATATATATATATATATAGAGAGAGAGAGAGAGAGAGAGAGAGAGAGAGAGAGAGAGAGAGAGTAATTTTCTTATGAGGACTTCTTTATGTGAGGACTTGACTTTTTTATCAATGTAATATGAGAATTTTGGAAAATCGACCGTTGGATTAGATATTCTCCCAATGTATGTCATGCATGCCAAAAATCATAGTGATTTGACGGTTGGTTTCTAAAATATAGACTGTGAAAAAATGTGACCATTAGATACTGTCATAGTTTTTCACAGTCTGTATTTTAGAAATCATCTGTGATATCACTGTGATTTTTGGCATGCATGTCATACATAGGATGAATATTCAATCCAACGGCCGGTTTTTGAAAATATTCATCTTACATTGGCTAAAAAGCCAAGTCCTCACATAATCTTATGTGAGGACGTCCTCATAAGAAAAGGACTCTCTCTCTCTGTATATATATATATAGTTTTGTGGATAATACACATATTGTTTGGAGTAAAGATTCAAAATTTAGAGAGAGAGAGAGAGAGCAAAAAAAATCCACAAAACACATCTACTGTGTAGCTACTTAATAACATCCATTCTACCAAAATAAATAATTATACCTAAAAAAATTTACTCATACATCACATTTGCTTATAGAAATTAGTAAAAAGAATCTAAAGACTCTAAACAAGTATAGTACACAAAATATATTATACAATATCTAACATAATAGACAGCTGTGTGTTGCTTTGTGTAAATTCTAATTTCTAGATGAGTCCCAACTCACAAGGTGGGGCTTGTTTTCAAACACACTGGCATCACCAAACATCTTAGACAGCTATGATAGGAACTGAATCAACATGGGGACAAACACCTAGACTTGTCTATAACAACCAATTATTTTACGAAAAATGTTTTATCCAATCATGATAAATGAAACATCTAAAATGCCACTAGTGTAAAATGGGAACTGAACTTGGAGAACTACTAATTAACTAACAAAATAAAAATTATTTGCAAAGAATCCCCAAATTTTTGCTGAAAACCCAATTAAGATCTCAAATGAAACATTTATTTTCTGCAAAAGCCAATAATGTATGTGCAATATAACAAGGAGGACGAAAGATATTTAGGTTGTCGTGAAACCATACACTAGTGAGTTAAGAGATTAAAGGACATTTCCTATCAGATTTGTGCAACATACCGCCATTTGTTTTCAAATAAAGGCTCATTTAATCAGCACAAAAGTCCGAAGCCATGCTTTACCAAAATTCCATAATTTTCGCTTATCAAACAAAATGAATTTGACGAAAAATTCAAATCGTGTGCAGTGGATGAGGATGTGCCGAATTGATGATACGACAAATAAGAAGTTCAGATAAATTACTACAAGGAAACAATGAGATTGAGCTCAAACTATACAACTTCACCTACATAGGATAAGCTTAATTCAATCAAACAAAGAAAATCAAAACAGACCCTTTGGTTGATCGGAAAAGTGAGGAGACAATACGATTCTTGAATTATTTCGTTAAAAAAAAAAAACTTATTTACGCCAAATAGTTTGGCTAGGTGATTTTCTGCTTTCTCGGACACCAAATAATGAAAACCACAAGATTAAAAATCTCAATTTCTTTTCTGTTCTTGCGTTTTCTCAGCAACCACATAGAAACTTAGGGTCGAATCAATTGATAAACGTATTCAATCACTGATTAATGAGAACAGGCCAATAAGGTGAGAAAAATAAAAGAGGGACCTTTCTGTGCTTGGCGTTAAGCTCTTTGGAAACGTTAGCCTTCTCGTTCATGGTGTCAGAAAGATAGAGAAAGAGAACTCCAACAATAGAAAATTGAAGACAACTCTCTCTCTCTCTCTCTCTCTCTCTCTCAATCCAAACAAGCTGTAAAACCTCTCTCTCTCTCTTCTGAAACCGTGGCGAGGAGGAGGAAGAAAGAATGAAGATGAAGAAGAAGAAGGAATCGGAGGTGGGTCTGCTTGACTTTTCCCTTACTCTGTTTCGTTTGGAGGCTCGCGTATATACACGCGTAAAAAGAGACTTCCTTTGGTGGCTAAGCTTTTGTTCTTTGCCGCGTCACGCGTGAGCCCCTCATGCTGCCGTCGTGTGACGGCTACCAAGTACCGTTTGGTTGGCTGTTGGGATACGACGGTCATTCAAATTGGCTGATGTTCAATCTAAAGGGCACGCTCGTCATTATCAATTTTGATTAAATCCATTACCCGTAATCGATTCACAATACCCCGTTTTGATCTGCATTCCAAATACAGTGCTCTGTGTATTCCAATTACAGGTTAGATTTTCACATTACGGGGCATTTGGGATGGCCAAACAGGATTGCATCCTGTAATGTAATCTGATTACAGAATACAAGCCTGATTACAGGCAACCAAACGGGCCCCAAGTGTTTTTAAACTTTTAACCCAGCTCCCTGTTTGGTTACTGAGAAACCTAGGGGAACGAAAAGAAAAAAAAAATTCAAAATCTTATTATTATTGCTTTTTTTGCTTTACAAAATTTCACATATTGATTAAAATAAATAATTGTATTAGACCCAAGTAAACTCAAGCAAAGAAAATTCTAAGTAGAGGATCCAAACTTAAGTCATATTCCTGCATGCACAAATTGTACTCCAACTCTGCAAGTGTACTAATATACTATTGTGTGTACTCGAGTTCAGATGTGGAGCTACGTTTAGGCTAGGGAGGGCTATAGCCTGCCCCAAACTTGTCAATTTTTTTATATAGTATTTTTAATTCTAGACTCCAGTTTAGAAAACCGACTGTTGGATTTGATGCTCATCTTCTGTATGTCATGCCTGCAAAATATCACAGTGATCCGACGGTTGATTTTTGAAAAATGTTATTATGAAAATATACAACTTATTTGGTCTTCAAAATATCACCATTTTTTTAACGCCAGTTTTTTCAAAAACCAACCGTCGGATCACTGTGATTTTTTATAGGTATGACATATAGAAGAAAGACATCTAATCCAACGGTCAGTTTTACAATATGTCATCTAAAATTAGCCATATGGAGGCGACCTGACGCAACATTGCGTCAAGCCGGCCTGATAATAGCATTACTGTATATATATATATATATACACATACGTATGTATAAAATTGTATGTGTGTTTGGTGCTTATTCGTTGTTTATCCTAGTCCAGCGTAATACTAAATCCTGGCTCTGCCCCAGCTCGAGTTCTGTCATCTCTATGAAAATTAGATATTTTTATGTAAATAAAGGTTTGGATTTAATGTAAGTCATACACCTTAGTGAGTAGTAGTCCACTAGATTGAAAGAGTTTACAGGAAATTTTCAAAGAAAGAAATATAAGTAATTATATGATAGATGTTCCGTCAGTGGAAAATCTATCTTCTCATAAAGTAATAAATCCGACCACACTCTTTCTATGAGGAGACGGAATTCCAATTGATTAAAAATTCAATTTTCTTTTTTTTAAAGTGTGAAATTAGATATTTTGAAGAAAAAAAATGCATTATGTGTAAACTTTTCTAAAGTTGATTGAACCAAAATTGGTCTTGTACAAGGTAGGAATGGTGGAATGGGAAATGAAATTAAAGAACAATGATGAATACATTGGTAGTCAAATGGAAATTCACTAAGCTAAAGTCAAGTGATGGCTATGTTGAATGTACCAAAGAAATGGCAACAATGACTTGTCTCTCTATATTTGTTATTGAGTCAACTTGTCAACTTTACACGACAAATTAATGGCTCTCATTGTTATTATGACCTCTTTATTTATCTCACACACAGTCCCGATCTTATCAATTATACTTCATTTTAACTAAAATCAGCTAAGAACACGAGCCCTTGAATTTTCATCCACTTAATGCATGATTCATCTCAAGATTTCAATCCAATGGTTCATGGATCTTAGCTGATTTTAGTTAAAATGAGGTATCTCTCATAAGAACATTTTTCTATATAAATATGGGACATGTTCTCCTAATCGTTTTTTTTACCATTATTTCTACAATCCGTTTTCAAAACACTAATGTGGATTAACTATTTTGTGAAACCGACCGTTGTATTAGATATTTTGCTTATATACATTATGTGTGTCAAAAATCACAATGATCCAACGGTTGGTTTATGAAAAATGCCACTATGAAAATTTATTATAATTATAAACATTGCAGTTTTTTAATATGAGATTTTTTAAAATCTAATCGTTGGATTATTGATGTGATTTTTGACATATATAACTTGTATAAGAAGAGTATCTAATTCAACGGTCGGTTTCTCAAAATATTCTACCTGCATTGATATTTTTAAAACGGATGGTAGAAATAATGGTAAAAAGAATGGTTAGGGGAACTCGACCCTATATATATATATGTGTGTGTTTGTGTGTGTGAGGTCCACAAATGACATTGTTTCTAGCTGCTCTATATTTGTGTTCGACAAATGGCTATGAAATCAAGATTTTTAATTATTTGTCCATTACAGTACCACCATTCGACTCTTAGATCGGGTAGGGAAAAGTTAGGAAAAATTATGAAAATATTTCAGAGAGAAATTCATTTAAATGCAACTTTCAGTAATTTTTTTTCCCTTTTTTTCACTCTTTCTGAAATTCAAACAATCTAAAAAACATTTTATTTGTTTGTTTTGTATCTCTTATTCAATCGCTACTTGATGTTTATTAATTTATTTATGATACCAAGTCACTACGTGGATCGTGGAAAAAATAAGGAAAAATAATAATCCTTTATATATATATATATATATATATATATATATATATTATTTTTAAAATTTCAGCCCTCTAACTGATCTAAGTATTGTTTAAGAGCCAAATCTTCACAATTTATGAGGCTTTGGCTCTTTAATTCATCTAATTAATAGGGGTGTGCAAAAAACCCGTCCAATTTATTTGGCTTTTTAATACATTATCATTCGACGATAGGTGCGTCCGCGTATAATTTTTTAACATATTTTTCCACTAATTTATTTAAGCTTGCTATGATATTCAAAAGGATCAAAAGGATCATCAAAAGTTGTCGCCATAAAATTCTGAATTTTGAACTTTTATTTTGGAGACAAAGAGAAGAAACAAAAAACATCGAAATCCTACACCAAGAAATGTCTGTCCATTAATTTGACAGAAATTTTAATGATTATAAGTAAAACCCTAACTTAAAATTACTACTAGCGCGGTAATATATTTCCCTGACTCTTTGTTCTTTTTTCTTGTTGAATTTACAGTAGAAAGAAGAAAATGAAAATGAGTCAGAGAGAGGAGAAAGGGAGAGAATCAAACAATGAATGAGGGCATTTTGGTCTATATATATATATATATAGGCTTTCATTTTTTTATTTATTTTTGGATAATATAGGGTATTTTAAGTCTATTCCCGCTGATTTTAGGGCCCAAACTATCTGTTTGGATGAGCGAGATTACCAACAAATCCCGTCCATCGAATAGTCAAGATTCCAATATTCAATCCTAAGACTTCCATTTTCATAAGGCATGATTTTTGACTGCTTGAATTACTCGACTAATTCGGTGGTTGTATTTAAAGAACCAAAAATTTTTTTCCCTTGAGATTTTATGAGCAATCATTTAATTTTCAGGCTCAAAATTATCAATCAAAGCACTTTTTTTATTTGTTGGATCATACTCAGCCACATTAGAGTGGTGAGATGACACTGGGATTGATGGAAATCTAATCATGGTCTTCTACTCTTAGTGCTTGACCATAAGCTAGTTGGGTTCTTCTTGGATGCATCCGATTGTGGGGTTGTCAATTAATCAGTGCAGTCTCGGCTAGCCTATGATTATGGGCTGAGCTGAGTCAATTGATAGCAGTTTTAGGGCTTGGGTTGCTTTACATTGTCCAAGCTTAAAGCTTTTTACATCTCTTTAGCTTGACAGAATTACGCCATCATAAATCAATATGGTTATTAACATAACATATCATGTCAATTATGTGAGCTGGTTATGTTTTAAATGGCATTACTATTTCAACAGAACTGTTTGACAAACTTAAAAAACTTAGCCTGCTAAGGATACGCTTGCCTGATTTTTATTCAGTACTATTTGGTAAGTACATTTTTTCCGCAAATGAGTTCAATAATGTCCAGAAAATAAGGCATAAACATAGTTTCTTTCAAACCAGCTGGAAGCTGGTTTACATAAAAACCATATAGTATAAAGAGATTAGAACTGGCCAGTGAGATTGCATAACTCGATCCTAACATGTTTACATTATTGGGAGTTCAGGAATTTGGTTCGGATCCAATTTATCAGTCTAATTTTTGTTCAGATAAGTTTATATCCGAATTGTTTTATTTTACTTATCTCAAGATGCTAATAATGTATCTAGATTGTTGATAAGAGGCCAGATTTTCTTCAAAACCTCATTGGTACAATATTATTATTATATGCATGCCAAGCTAGATTAGTGGCTTAATTGGCTCATTTATCCCCATATTATTAAAGAGAAAAAGATATGAATAATTGGGTTGTATTAAGACAGAGGGATATGAACCAATTAAATGTAATCATTCAGTCATATATGAGAGGGGTCCCTTAACCAACTCTGTCCAACCAAACCAATAACATGTGTACTCATTAAGTCTCATCAAAATGCATTAGATGTTGATGTTTTAACTAATCACACAGGCTGTAAGGATTAGAATATATTTCACCATACTTAACCCAACAATTGTCATAATTCCACTAGCTAGCACTAACACACTGTTAACAACATTAAATAATCTCTAATTATGATCAAGTTCTCTATATGTACATACTAGAAAATTGCAAAAATTGGTCAAGATGATTCTAATTTGTATTATTAAATTAGGGTTATCAATTTTGTATACAATTGTTCTCTGAGGTGGAAGTGTATATAATGACGCATAGCAAATGATTCTTGACCGTGACATTAGGTGCATTTTGGGCTACGTGGTTCATTTTCTAATAACCAATGACGTTAGGGACATTTTGAATCTACGTCGTCCGTTTTCTAATAACCGGTAACCATGATTTATCACTAAACCAAGACAACTACTCAAAGTTTTTCACCTACAGAGAATTTGTCCATTGGTTTTTATTTCTATAATTGCATATGAAGATGATTTAAGGTTATAATTAACCATTTAAGAGACCAATGTGACACCTGATTTTGTTTGAGGGTGAGAGAGATATATAAAAGCATAGATTTATATAGATACGTCAACATATATATATTTCATTATTGTACTAATGAATTTCTAGACTTGACCTAGAATGTCTTATATTAACAACTTTAGAAAAAGGCTAGAACTTTTCATAATAGAAGTGGGAATGTCCAAGAGTATATATGGTTTTAGAATAGTCCCAATCAGTTGGATATTATTAAGATGTGAAGTAACCTTAGGTGTATTTTTTTTTTTTTTTTTTACTTTTGTAGATGGAGGGGTATCCTAACTTTTAGTTAAAGTACTATTCCCATTCAGCTTCATTCGAGACACCCACATCACGAGAAAGCAGATAGAAACTGTCGGGAGTCAAATCAGAGAGGTCAATTGAAAAAGTAGAAATGCCTACATATACATATACTAGCATAAATCCTGGGCATCACCCAGGTGTGAAAAAAGATGGAGCATAGAGACTAGCTAATAAGTAAATATAAAAATTTTACAAAGAATTTAATCAATTTTAATTTTATTACTATATAATAAACTATTTTTTTCGTAATGTTTTTCAATTTTATACAAAGAGGTAATATATAAACTAAGGATAAAATGAAAGATCTAAATAGGAAAAAGAAAAACATACACAACATATATTAACAATTAAAATTAAAATCTACCCCTAACTTATATCATTTATCTTATCTCGATTTGATTTGGGACTTTCTATGTGGTATTTATTTTTTAATAATACATCCCATTGAATTTTCTACTCTTATAAATTTAATAATTAAAATCAAACGGTTAAGATAATCTAATAAATAAATTAAAAAAAAGACTTCTTTCTTAAACTGTAGTTAAATACTACAAACTAATCAGAAAAAAATTGAAAATCCAACCTTATGTATTATTGATGGAAAGAGAATAGAAGAAGAAGAATATGATAAAGCATACCTAGACACAGATGGCTGTGGTGCAGCGTCTCAATGTGAAAAAACTGTGATCGAATTGAGATAGAGAGAGAGAGAGAGAGAGAATGAAAGGATCAAACAAACATTTTTTTTTTTTTTAAATCCAACTTTATGTATTACAGATAGACAAAGAATAAAAGAAGAAGAATATGATAAAGCTTACTTGGACACAGATGGCTATGGTAAAGCGTCCCAAAGTGAAAAAAACTGGGATCGAATAAAAAGAGAGAGAGAGAATGTGAAAAAAGCTGTAACTACAAACCAAAACAAACAAAAAATATATATATAGAGAAAGAGAAGAAGAAAAAGAAGAGCACATTATCTATACGTGAGGCACTAATCAGTACATGGGAGAGTGTAGCAAAGAAAAAAATAAGAAGAAAAGAAGTAGCCTTATTTTGATAGGAATGGAAAGTCAAAAGAAGAAAATAAAATAAGATATGATAATAAAATAAAATAAAATATAGCATCAACCTATTAAAAAGAAGTATAAGAGTGAATTAAGGAGATAATATAATGGGGGATGGAAGACCAATGAAGGCCGCCACATAGAACGAACTTGTCTATATATATATATATATATAATGCTTCTATTATAAGGGCACCTTACGTAACTTTTTGTAAGATGACTTTTATAGGGGCAAATGCATATCATATTTTAAAAACTGACAGTTGGATTAGATGAAATGATTATGAATGTTATGCTAGCCAAAAATCACAATGATCCAATTATTAGCTTCTAAAAAATGTTACAGTGAAAAATTATGACTTTTTTGTTCTTTAAAATATCACTAGTTTTTGCCATTTAGTGTTTTTTGTTTTTTGTTTTTTTTTCAGAAACTGACCGTTGAATCACTATAATTTTCGGCGAACATAAAATTTATGAATAGTTCATCTAATCCAACATCAATTTTTCAAAATATAATCTACATTTACCTTACAGAGATCACTTTAGGCAGGTTACACATGATGCCCCTTATAATAGAAGCCTAGTATATTAGAGCATCTCCAATGGTGTTAGCTAAAGCTAAATTTAGCTGAATGCTGAAAAAACTGTTCTCCAACGGTTCAGCTATCTGCCTAGCTAAATTATTGCTGAGCTAAAATTTCAGCTAAATCTGGCTTTAGCTTTAGCTCAGCTAAAAATTCCATGTCAGCGTATGGTTGGCAAATCCCAACCATACCCCTCACAGCAAACACAAACAACAGCAATTCAGCACCCAATTCAGCATATCCAAATGAACAATTTCACAGTGCAAACAGAAATCAAACACTTCAATTTGATGCATTGTCAATAGGTAAAAAAATTTGGGGGAAAATTAAAAAAAAAAACATACCAGAAATTGTTGCTCATCCATGGCCACTGTCGGAGAAGATACTGTGTGGCAACAGGGAGACAGCAGCTCACCGCCGGTGGACGATCAATGGCACCACGCCATCAATGGCACCACGCCATGTCATCGCGATCGGGATCGAGAGAGAGAGAGAACCTGCTGTCGCATCGAGAGAGACCCGTGAGAGAGAACGAGAGAGATGATCGAGAGAGGGAGATCGAGAGAGATGGAGGATCGAGTATGGTCATCTCCAAATCGGGACGATCGCCATGGTGCTATGGGGGATGGAGTTTGGGACTGAGATGGGGATGGAGAGTGGTGCGAATGGGGAGGTCATATTGGGTCTGATATGGGTTTGGAGAGAATCGAGAGAGAGGAGATATTTGTTTAAGAAATGATATTGGGTTTGGGTTTGGGTCTCATGGCAGAAGATATTTGTTTAAGAAATTGTTTTTTTTTTTTGTTTTTATTTTATTTGTTTCTTATGCCAAAGGCCACAAACGGCTATATCCAACGGCTCTTTTTTTTTTTTTCTATTTAAACCTCATATTGGTGCTTCAATTGCACACATTTCATCTCCACTTCATTTAAGCTTCAAAGGGTCATCAAAAAAGGTTTTTCATATTTTCTTTCTACATATTTTTTTATTTCAGTTAATTCTTCCATTCAATTTTTTTTTTTTTTACCACATATTATGCTATTCATTTAAATTAAATTATTTTAGATTATATTTTATCAAACCATATTTTTGATATATTTCTTCCATCCACTTCTTCTTTATTTTATTTTTTTTCTGTTAATTATTCATTCAATTATTTTTCCTTACCACATAGTATATACTATTCATTTAATTTAAAATATTTTAGATTATATTTCTTCAAAATAAAATTATATATTTCTTCCATCCACTTCTTCTTTAATTTATTTTTTTTCGGTTAATTATTCCATTAAATTTTTTTTTCTTTCCACATAATATGTTATTCATTTAATCTAAACTATTTTAGATTATATTTCTTCAAAATAAAAGTATATATTTCTTCCATCCACTTATTCTTTAATTTATTTTTTTTCGGTTAATTATTCCATTCAATTATTTTTTCTTACCACATATTATATACTATTCATTTAATTTAAACTATTTTAGATTATATTTCTTCAAAATAAAATTATATATTTCTTCCATCCACTTCTTATTACTTATTTTTTTTCACCATAAAGTATGTTGTTGAGCTAATTGATCTTTATTTTATCTGATATTTCTTCAATTGTTTTTTTTTATTTGTAGGGAAAAATATTCAATTATGTCAACTTCACAATTGAAGGGAAGGCAAGGAAAATCATTCTCTATAGAGGAGGACGAAGTTCTATGCCACGCTTGGCTAGCTATTAGCCAAGATCCTGCGATTGGTACTGGTCAAAAAGATACTCATTTTTGGAACCGTATTTTTCAACATTTTTCAACAGCTGTGAGAGGGAAAGACCCGCGAACATTATGTTCGGTTCAAAATCGTTGGGAAAAAATTAGATATTCCTGTTCCAAGTATCGTGGGTGCCTCTCACAAATAGAGCACAGACACTTAACTGGAACCACCCAAGCAGATAAGGTGAGATTTTTTCTTTTATTCATAGTATGCTTATTTTGAAATTTGTTAATTCTAAATTTATTTCATATCCCTTCGTAGGTTACTCAAGCGAAAATTATGTATGCAAAGGAAAATGGCGAAAAACCTTTTAATCTTGATCATTGTTGGAAAATACTTCAAGATTCCCAGAAGTGGTGGATGTTGGAGACACCAGTTGACCCTGTTCCCATACCTGTACCCATATCGCCTGGTACATCTGATTTTCATAGCACACCAATATCTTTGGATTCTGACCACCATCCAAGTCCTTGCAGTGTTAACTCTCCCCCAAGGGTTAGTAAAAGGCCGATCGGAAGAAAAGCTGAAAAAGAATCTCGACGGAAGAGTAAGTTAGTTGAAGAAGATGACTCTGAATTTATTAGTTTGTTACAAAAGTTTAACCAAAATGCTGAAGAGTCAAAAAACGAGAAGAAACTGCTTGCAGAACAAAGATTCGCAAATCTCAAGGCGGTTGAAGCAAGAGAGCAAAGGAAATTGGCTGTACTTGAGACTGCAGAACTAAGGGAACAAATGAAGCATGACTCTGAAATTATGGCTTTGGATACCTCAAACATGAGCCCCCAACTGCAACATTATTACCAGATGCTTAAGAATGAGATTATGGCCAAAGTGTACGCACGTTCAAGCAGCTCCCAGTTTTATATTCCTTCTCCTCCTGATGCGCAAGAATGAGTTTATGTATTATCTTTTATTAGTTTCCTATCTTTGTTTTTTTTATTAACGGAAATGAGAGAGCTACCTCATGTTGTGTAGCTCATATGCCTATCAGGCTTTTGTTTAAATGAATGAACCTTTAAATTTTAAAACATTAAAGGCAAAGTATATCAGATAAGAACACAGTCCAATAAAAACATAATTTAAAATACAAAGTAATAAAAACTAATACAAATTCAAAGTATAATATGAAATACATTATAAGTAAGACATGGAGAGGGCTATCAATCTCCTTTCTTTGACCAGAGATGTTCAATTAGATCATTGCGAAGTGCATGATGGGTTGCTAGAGATCGGATATCTTGTGCACGATTCATGTACTCCGCAAACGGAAGTGTGGAGTTCTGTGTCAAGTGAACTGGATTGTCCATAGCATGTGCATCATATTCGCCAGTAGGAGGCTCAACTACTTCACCACTGTTATCCTCAACACGCTCATCTTCTATTATCATATTATGCAAAATAATGCATGTCTTCATGATGATACTAAGATCTTCTCGACGCCAATATCGCGCCGGACCTCGAACAATAGCAAAGCGTGCTTGCAGAACCCCAAATGCCCTTTCAACATCTTTTCGAAAACTTTCTTGTTTGTTGGAAAAATGTCGCTTCTTTGGGTTAGCAGCGTCAGTAATTGTCTGCACAATTGTTGCCCATGGCGGATATATACCATCGGCAAGATAATATCCCATGGTATATGAGTGGCCATTTATGACATAGTTCACAGCAGGCGCACGTCCATCCCTGAGGTCAGCGAAGACAGTAGAAGCGTCAAGCACATTAATATCGTTGTTCGACCCAGGCATGCCAAAAAAAGCATGCCATATCCACAAGTCATAAGAGGCCACCGCCTCGAGCACAATTGTCGGCCTATGAGTATGGCCAGTATACTGTCCATGATAGGCGGTTGGACAATTCTTCCATTCCCAATGCATGCAATCTAAACTGCCCAACATGCCAGGAAAGCCACGCTGCTCCCCTTTATTCAGTAACCTTTGAATATCTGATGCATTAGGCGATCTAAGGTATTCTTGCCCAAAAATCTCCACAATCCCTTTGCAGAATTTCTTCAAGCACTCAATAGTAGTGCTTTCAGCAATTCTAACATACTCATCTACAGCATCAGCAGCCATACCATATGCGAGCATCCGGATCGCAGCTGTCATTTTTTGTAGGCCGGATAAACCTGGTTGTCCCGTAGCGTCATACTTTTGGACAAAGTAATCGTCATGCTGTTGTAGATACTCATAAATACGAAGAAACAGTGGACGATGCATGCGAAATCGGCGCCTGAATAAATCAGCACCATATACTGGATCCTGGCAGAAATAATCGTTAAGTAGTCGGTCGTTGCCGGCAACTCTATCACGATCAATGTAGCGCCGCCGGCTTGTAGAACCACCATGTATAGGTTGTTGATTTCTGAGTCGCATTTTCCTTCTTTGATAGTTGATTGCCATGAGCATCATCATATTGTTTCTTTCCTCTTCATCTGATGAAGAAGATGAAAAATCTCCACTTGCATTCTCTTCACAAGAGTTACTCATTTTTTTTTTTATACAAAAGTCATAGTATGTAGAGGTCTTATTTATAGAGATGGAGCTCTCATTTAGCAAGAATGAAGAATGTACTATAAATTCAGCTTTTTCTTTTAAAAAAATGCATGTGACTATGTATTGTCATCTCCAAATCCCATCCATGTCATACCAAAGGACGATTCTGATTTTGCTTTATTTTTCTCATTTATCAAGAATGTACTAACAATTCAGCTTTTCATTTAAAAAGATGCATGTGACTATGTATTGTCATCTCTAAATCCCATCCATGTTATACCAAAGGACGATTCTGATTTTGCTTTATTTTTCTCATT
This sequence comes from Hamamelis virginiana, assembly GCA_017140935.1. Lineage (NCBI taxonomy): Eukaryota > Viridiplantae > Streptophyta > Magnoliopsida > Saxifragales > Hamamelidaceae > Hamamelis > Hamamelis virginiana. Next base: position 434,735 of record JAESVK010000337.1, on the reverse strand, counting down.
TATCAAGAATGTACTAACAATTCAGCTTTTCATTTAAAATGATGCATGTGACTGTGTATTGTCATCTCCAAATCCCATCCATGTCATACAAAGGATGAATCTGATTTTGCTTTTTATTTTGTTCATTTATCAAGAATGTACTAACAATTCAGTTTTTCATTTAAAATGATGCATGTGACTGTGTATTGTCATCTCCAAATCCCATCCATGTCATACAAAGGACGAATCTGATTTTGCTTTTTATTTTGTTCATTTATCAAGAATGTACTAACAATTCAGTTTTTCATTAAAAATGATGCATGTGACTGTGTATTGTCATCTCCAAATCCCATCCATGTCATACAAAGGACGAATCTCATTCATCAAGAATGTATTATAATTGCTTAAGAGTAAAAAATTGTGTAATTCATGTGATTAAGAACAAAGGAGCTCAAATTGAATCCCAATATTTCGTTGTATTTTTTTAAAAAAAAATTATTTTTTTTCGATAAAACACTCACAATGCGTTGTGACGATGAAATTTTCTTATCAAACGACAACGGAACACAATTTGAATATATTAGGTAATTTTAAAAAATTATAAAATTTGAAGTTTTAATTTTTTTTGTTTTTTTTTTTCGGTTAAATTTGGATAATTGTGGTGGGAGATAAAGGAATGCATAATTGTGTAATTATTGTAGATGAATAAGGGTAAATTGGGGAAAATGTAGTTAAGCTAAAAAAATAAAGGATGCACCATTGGAGCTCATCTAGCTAAAGCTATAGCTAAAAACACTGTAGCAAGCTAAAATGACACTGTAGCAAGCTAAAATTAGCTTTAGCTCCCCAATTTTAGCTAACACCATTGGAGATGCTCTTAGTATATATATATATATATATATCTATGGTTGACACCCTTCTTTTCCTTCAACATAGGTTTGCCTTTGTAAATTGGCTATTTTTCTAGGTCAGCTACCGGCCAGGATTAGTAGCCCTGGCGTTACAAGACTCGATGCATGGGATGGTAGCCTTGAGTAGGGTATGGGCAATAGTCGGGTTCTCATAGCTCAGACACCTTGTTGCTTTGAAATAAGAAAGGGCTATTTTCTTGCCAAAGAGTATGAAGAAACAAATTTTGTCTACAGGATGATTGAATGTGAAGGAGTCTCTCAAGCTTTCATTTCTAATTGTGTTCTTTCATGTCACAACTTGGATTACATACAGTAAAAGGTTCCTTGCAGAAGGAAAAAAAAAAAATCTTTGTTAATTGCTGCAAAATTTAATTACATTCTTTTTCATCTTGTGAAGAATGAGAAGACAAGATTTTCTTTTCCTTCTTCCTATAAGCGAGGCAAAAAATGTGCTAGCAGTGGAAAAATGAGGACAAAGATAACAAGAGCACCCAAAACTACAGCAATGCAAGTAAACTTTCTTGAGCTCTTCTGATATTCCCTAGCCACCTGAAGCTGTTCAGTCCCTCGTCTGACAAAAGAATTAGCATGTGCTACATGGCTCTCAATGTCGTTGAGCTGGTGACTCTGTGCCTCCACAAGAGCAGCCATGTCCAAAAACACTTGATGAAGCTCAATCAAATTCTTCTCAATTTTCTTCACAGCATCATGTCTCTCTTGAATTTCTGATATAGTATCAAGAATCTGTCCCCTCCCCTGTTCCTGAATTGCCTTTTGCAGGAAACTTTCACTTTCCCCACTAGAAATCAAATTCTCAATCGTTTCTTCATCTGCATTCTGTCCTGTTATTGTAAAGTATCTGCGTTCCACAGTTTCTTTATATTCCATATTCATTTTTGCTCTCAAATCTTGAAAATCATCCATTACGTTCTTGAGTTTTTTTCCAAGCCCACTAACAACAGAAATCCTTGTTCGATCAGCAGAAGAGCCTTGTCCACACCCAGGAAGGTTTCGATTCGCTGCATTCGATCTTTCTAATGCTTCCAGTTTTCCCTTGATGATTTTCACCCGTTTAAGGACTTGTTGAACATCTAAATCCATTCGGGCTCTTAGCTCTTTCATTGTCTTGGCATTGTGTATAGTTTTGCTTTCCTCATTGGCTTCTTGTAATCTTTTGTACAGTTTTTCAACACTCTCCATGTCCTCCTTCACATTCTCTACATCTTTGAAGAATTTATCCAGATTAACAGTCTCATTTCCAGCTTCCATGTCGTCCATGTAGGATTGTTGCTTCAAATCCGTATACTTTTTGAACGAAGACGAGAACAAGTCATTCATCTTGGATGGTTTCCTTTCTTCTGCAAATGGGGTTGTTTCAAATTTGCTTATTCTACTAGAAAATTTTGAAAAAAATTTGATGGTTAAAGAAATCTAATCTTTGCAGGTTTTGTTCAAAGATTATGAGGATTTTGGGGCTTTTTGTTTTTTTTCCTCCCTCCTCAGCATTCATGTGCTTGTTTGACGAGGAGGAAGAGAGATGGTGAGAAACTGCAAAAAAATTGTTACCAAAATGGATGGATGTATTTAGAGTTTAGGACCAGCCAAACTAAACATAAAGGGGTGGTCTTAAATGGGGTTTTGCCAAAGGATGCTCTTGTATTGCCACGTGGCATTTCATCCTTAATTTGAAACCGTTTTTACTTTGATTGACTTGGTCGTCATAATTCTTCCTTCTTTCCTTCCTTCCAACCACAATACTAGGGCAATCAGCCAATGTAATGGCCTTTACCACCTTTGGCTAGTGCAGGTGGCAGGAGAGATGGAATTTGGGTTGTTATGACTTGGGTTTGCGATATATCTTGTGTTAGAACTTTTGTGTATAATTTGATATATTTTGACCTTTTTATATTTGCCGGAAAAGGAAAAAAAAAAAAAAAAGACACCCTGTGCCCTTTTGTCTCTGGACCTCATTGGCAACTATGAAGAGTTGCAGCAATGGGGAATGAGTATGTGGTAATCTGCAACCAATACTTAACTACCATTTTACCTTCAAAAGAGGATCCTGAAACAGTGCACTCATCCTATTCAAGTTCGTTGTTGGGGAAATTACTGATTGAACTCACGTACTACCTGCGTTTTTTACTTTACATCCTAGAGTATCAATTGTGACACATTGATTCTCTGTAGTTTTGATTTGTGACATTTTTTACCCTTCTGTAAATTAGTTATTTGTTTCTTTAACTGAAAAATGATGTTAGGCTTTCTTTCTCTCTCTCTCTTTTTTTTTATGCAATATTTATCTTAAATTGCTAATATATCTACAAGTATATCAGTAAAGTTTATTGATTTTTCTTAAAATATTTTATTTATCAAGAATTTTATTTACTTTATGGAAAAAATCATTCATAAAAATTTAAAAATATATTGAAAAAAATCATAAAAATTCGTTGATATACTTATAAATACATTATCAATCTAAGATAAATATTGCATAAAAAAAGTAACAAGTCTAACATTATTTTTCTGGTCAAAGAAACAAACGACTAATTGACAAAAGGGTGCAAAATACCACAAATCAAAACTATAGGGGGTCAATGTGTCACAATTGATACTCTAGAGGTACCAAGTGAAAAACGCAGATAGTACAGGGAGTCAATCGAAAATTTCCCCTTAATTCTTTTAGAAATAGAAATCAGTGTTCCTAGACATTGCTTCTAAATAAACTCTAGTTGCCGTAACAGAAATATGTATTACTCTTCCACAAATTATCGCCTGTTTTTATACAACAAGAAATATGGTAGCACACCAACAAATAACAGCAGCAGCAGCAGTAACAACACTTCCATCCATTAAAAAAGATACATAGAAAATATAATAGAGAACTCTCAATTTATATTGCCATAATGGTCTGCCTCTCTTGCACCACAGGTAAAGGAGAGATCCTCATAATGCATCATTCATGCTTCTTGTTCGATTTCATATTTGCTTCAACTTGTCCACTGTAAGGTGCAACATGGAACGCATACTGTTGGAAAACAGAAAAGACGAGCATCTCCAGACATATCAAGACATTTTGAATAGCTTCCTCAATGTGCTCCACATCTAGCCAGAAATGATGAGATCGGATGATTCCCGTTGCAACTAGAATATCGAGCACAACTCCCTGTTTATGGTCAAAGATGGCCATTTGTAAACAAGTAATGAGAACTGAAAAATGCTCCATTTTCAAAAAAAAAAAAAAACAAAACAAAAAAAAACCAAAAAAAAAAAACAAACTTGTAGCAGGACACAAAGAAATTAAAAAATCAGTAGCTTTCATGCCCTAAGCGCAGTATAAGCGGGGACCTTCATTTATGCAACTGCTTATTCAGAGAACTGTGACTTCAAGATATTTGAGTCAAAAGTGACAACCTATGAGATAATTCCAAGAAGGAATTACCCAACTGCTTATTTTTTATGGATTACCAAACTCACTAAAGGTGTAGAACTCTGCATCAAACTAATCAAGCAAATAAAATGCTCAGCAGAGTTGTGTTAAGACAATGTTGTATTGAACCACAAGAAAATATCTCAAAAGGTCAATTAAGGAAAAGAAGTGGTTTGAACCAGCTGGTTTAGCCCACGTAGATTTTCTAGGCGGTTTTATTTCAATTTAAGCTCTCCATATGCTTGCCTTTGCTTCCAAATCTAAAAGCGCAAGTCAACAAGTTAGCTAAAACTTTGAGCAAAGTGCAAAATGAGTGAAAATTTTGAGTGCCCCAAATCAGGAAGTTTCACTCTAAAATTATAATCCAGCCAAATGAAATTGAACCGCTTCAAATATGGTCCATTAAAAAGCAAATGGCTTGAACCACTGGATTAAGTCAATATATGGTTCTCTAGGTGGAGCCTATTCAATGCACATATGCCATTAGATTGGCCTGAAGTTTTAATGACTACCTCTATCATAGGATTTTTTTTTTTATCTTTGCTTTCAAAGTGCTCTCAGCTGGAGCTCTAATAAGTAGATTAAGAATGAATGGGATAGAAATTTAACCTGCCAAAAGCAGAAGAAGACGATTCCTTTGATGCACAAGAACTTTGCAAGTGGCTTGTGTGGTTCCAACTCCTTTGCAAACACGTGGTAGAAGATCATCAGAGAATACAGAGCCAATGACACTGAAATGTTGAGAATGATGGTGAACGTCCAGCTCACCCAACTGGGATACAGCCCAAGAACTTGTAATGTTATCATCAAAATGGCGCATACTGGGCGGATTACAACAAACTGCCATGTCCAGTATTTGAGGAGCTTTAGAGTGCGTTGGTTCAAACGGACAGTACGAGGCTGCAATTTGTAGAACCACAATGTGTCAATACATATTTATGACATTTTACTCAAGTTGACAAACTCACTGACAATAGCCTTGTTTCATGTATAAGAAAGTAGTAAAAGTTTTCAATGTGACCTACCTGAGTCCTCATGCTAAAGCTAGAGAATCATCATTTACTTGGCGCCTCATGAATTTTGGAAAAAAGGAGGGAAAGGAAAGGAAAACACTTAAAATTGCTTTAAAATGGTTTTCTTTCTTGAGCATTTTTTATCATGTTCCATTCCTTTGGTCTTTCTGAGATCCAAATAGAAGTTTAGACAAACAGAACTAAGAAACCACTAAACATATGCTCTGCACTTTCAGCTCAGTAATATATCTATGATTTCATAGAAAGGGCAAAAAATCATTTGGCCTCTCACCCCCCAAAAAATAGGGATGGGTGTCAACTACCTTCCGAACACATCTCCCTCTCCTATAACCCCATCCCCCCTGCCTCCCTCCCTCCTCCCTCCTCCCTCCCTCCTTCCTCTGTTTTATTATTCAAACTCATTTTCCAAAACCTGCTCCCACTAAACTTTTTTTTACTCAAATTTCAAAACAAGTAATGATATCTATAGGAAGAAAACTTCCAATGAATATCCAAACAACTGCAATCATCGACTAAAAAGCTAAGCCATAAAGAATGACAAAAAATTACTGAGAAGAAGAAGAAGAGGATGGAATTCTTGCTTTCATTTGCTTTCTCCACTGCAACAAATCATTATCAAGGTTTTTCTACACTTTTTCTATGATTCATGTTTTTGGTTTCGCATTGAGCATAGTTTACTCTTATAAAGGTTTTTTTACATGAATAATACTACTTTTTTAGTTCAAGTTCAATTATAAACAATAATTATTATCATGCTCACACAAGACACATATTGCATGTGCTCAAGGGCAAGCGAAAGAAAAGCCTACAATAATCCAAGATTAATATATTAAATTCAGATCCAACAGCTCAACTATTCATAAAGAAGAAACTACACCAACTCAATAATTGTCAATTGATTTTCTGTCCCTCCATACTCAAATCTTAGATGGTTCCCAAGTAAACAGCGATACAACCACTGTGAAGAAACATAATTATTTTTTTAGTTTTCACACCCTATATATATGGATGTATGGATTTACATTTATTAGAATCCTATTTTTATCTAATACACTTCTTACTATCACACCCCTTTTTTGTATTCCAAACATAATCTTCCTAACAATTGAAACAAACATAGGAAAATAAACAGAGAAAAGTACTTCTGCACCTGGAAAAGAGTCATTGGAAATGAATGGTGAATTTCTCTTCCTTTAATTTCATCTGGCACTATGTTGTTGCTAATGGATATGTTCAAGTAACTATACATCAAAGCCATGAACTTAGCAATGACCTGCAAGTAGAAACATGAGTTTAGTAGCGATCTAGTGAGAGAAGAGAGTCATAAGAGTGGAACGCACTTACCAGAGCCTCATAACATTCCTTAATTGAGTCCAAAAACATGAAGAATGCTTTGCTTCCTTGAAAATCCAACAAACCAACATATGCGTCAATAGCATATATGGGGGCCATAAGAATGATAAATATTATGGCCTTCTGTTCCTTTGGGTTCTTCCAGTAAAAGAGATGATGCGATAGGAGCTGCACTGTAAAATGCATTGTAGCCATCACGCAGAATGCACTTCCTAGCATAGTAAGTTGTCCACGGTCCAGTTTAGTTAGATCCATTATTTGGCAGCAATATGAGAATCCGGAGTCAGGATCTGCAAAAATGACTTTGAAAACCATTAGGGTCTATTAGTTCAGTTTCTTATGATTGGAACTATTCAATCAGTTATATCCAAAGTACACATTTTATATTATAAGAAACACTCCTATAAGGCTCCTTCTATTTCCACATGGTTCGCTGAGTGAGTATTCAAAGGTTTTGTGTAGTTTTCATCATATTTAATGCCAAAAAAAAAAAAAAAAAAAAAAAAAGAGAGAGAGTCTGAAATGCCCTAAAACAATATTTACATTTCTTAAGTAGATCACAAAAGGATTGCCACAGTAATATTCATTTACAATTTAAGAAAGAGGAAGAAAGAATCGAGAAAGTTTCATCAAAGAATTGACTGCTGTGTCCAGATAGATACCTAATAAAAGAATACCAAGAGAATCACGTCAATTCATTAGACGAAAAAACATGCTTTAGAGATGTACGAGTGCCACAGTGTATCAATTTATCAAAAGTCATAAATACATGAGTTTGTTGAAAATTGCGTAGGAATTTTGTTAATTTAATAACAAGAAAAAATAACAATAATACGCATTATAAAAGTTTAAGAAAAACTTATCCGAATCGAGGCACACATAAAGTGCTCTCCTTCGAGAAGATGCATCCCCTTTTGCACTAGTATGAATGGCGTTCTACTCCCAAAATACAATGATCCTCTATAGAGTCCTTGTGTGCAGCTAAGGTTCTCCGCACGAACCTCAAATCACTCGTATGCTCAAAAACTAACTCATATCTTACAAACTATATAAAAATGTGCTCAAGAGAATTGAAGACAAAGCTATTGAATTTTCAGCTTTATATCTTCATTGTATATCTCTTCAACCAATGTAAACATTACATTTATAAAATAACTAAAATAAGTAATCATAGAACACCAGATAAATAATATAAATAATGGATGGTTGGAGTTGCAAAATACCTCCCATTTCTACGGTCAAATGGGATAAATATCAATATACCAAACGACAAATAAAAATAATGAATTTTAAATAAAATTCTAAAAGAGTTTGCACCCATGAGCATGGCTACAAATATTTATCCTCATAACAACTGATTTATAGTAGGCAGCAATGGTGGGTGTGAGATATATCGTCTTCTTTTAAGAAAATGTACCTGCTGTGTCACTCATAATACGCTCACTTATCCTAAAGTAGGTAATAAACTTAACCTCAAGCAAAATGCACAATTCTGCTGTAAGATACTAAGAAATAGTTTACCAGAACAAGAAATAAAACATTTTTAAAATTTTATGATCCGAATGTCTCCAAAATCACTGAATTTAAACTTCTAATAAAAAATGTGTAGCATTTGGGCTTGCAGATTATGATGGGGAAAATTTAAAACCAGTCCCCAAATCCAAATCTATTGTTTGGAATTATTTTCAACAATTTGAATATGGATTTTGATGGACAGTCACAAAATTTAAACCCCCAAAATCCACAGATGTTATGTAGCAATTCAAATCATCTGGGTTTTAGAAATTCACACTCCCAAATTCAATATTTCAGCCATCAAAAGTAGAAACAAAGAAGGCTAAACAGTCAAACAACTTGGCCTGATCATTGCCCGTGCTTTGGTTCACATCATACAGCTGCTTTTACATTTAACACTGATTAATATGTTTTCTATAAACCAAAAACTGATTGAAGACTGAGAGTTGAGGCAGTGAAGAACGAACTTACCTGATCACTGAAATCGAATTGGTAGATCGATAAGACTGCGAAGATCGAACTGACCCGATCCGAGATTGCGTTATTCACAAAGAAATCCCGGGAGAAAAGAAAATTCGTGTTTCGATTCCGCGAATTGGATTTGGTCTTTATTTTGACCGTTTGGGTCAATCGCAGACGAGCACGTGGCGATGTTATGATGCCACCTGTGACTTTTGGGAACCTACTGGCACGTGCACATCGCGTGACGCCTTTGATGATTGGTGGTATGGGCTTTGTCGTGCCATAAAAAAGTGGCTTTTATGGGGCTGGGCCCAGGCTATGGAGGCCGGGCTGATTAGAGCCGGAGCCTTTAATTTGAACTTTCTAAAAGTTCAAACGGGGCAGTTATGAGAACCGGATCGCACATTGACCAGTTTTATTAAAACTCAGTACTAATGAAGGTGAAAGGGAAAAAGTAGGATACTAAATGAATCGAGTAACACGTTGTTTTAAGTTTGATTTAATAAACTAGTGAATTTAAAATAAAGTTTAAATTTGACTCATTAATATCTTATAAAAAATTCAATCTCGCCTTTTATCAAATTAATTTCGAGTTAAATTTAATTAATTTAATTATTTAAAGTATTAACAAATTTATGAAACTAAATAATTCTATATTTAAATTTGGCTTGACAAATAATTTTTTTTTTAACAAAATATGATTTCAGTCTCACTCAATTATTATTATTAGGGAAAATTTTATTTTGTCCCTCTAAGCTATGATTGTATTACATATTGCCCCATATGGTTTTAATTGCAACATATTGCTCTCTTTAGTTTCAAAATGTGACAAATAAAACCCTTACGGTAGTTGACCGTCAGAACAAATAACTAATGATTGACAAACCTATTTTTGTTTGACAGACCATCAGTAAAACCCTAGTGATGGAGAATTAAGAGTGAAATTCGAAATTCATTAATAAAACTTTAGTGATAGAAAATTAGGAGTAAAACTATAGGGGGACGAACGGACATTGTAATTGAAAATTTGGTTCGTACAATAAGAAATAGGCCTGTCAACCATTATTATCGGTCAACAGACGTAAATGTGTTATTTATTGTATTTTGAAACTATAGGGAAACAATGTGTTGCAATTAAAACTATAGGTGGATAATGTGCAACACAGTGGTAGTTCGGAGGAGCAAAATGTATTTTTCCATTATTATTATTATAGGTGATTCAATTGCGACCCATCCATATTGTAGTGACACCCACCAATTAATAAATTTTTTATTACTATTGTACTCAGATGTAAATTTATTATTAAGGACAATATTAGATAAATAAAATAAAATAAATCATATTACTTTCTACACCCACCTTCTTTCGATGTTCATATTTTTTTCATAAATCATATACTCACAAACCTTTACACTCTCGTATAACTTGTTGAAAACTCTAACAAAAAAGGTGTTTATCGATCAAAGGACAATAAAGTGGTCATACATGTGGAATGATTTCAACAATGAAAACGTACATTTTTTTAAAGTATGATCCACTCTTTTTTTTTTAGTTGTTTTAATTTTATGTTCGTGTTTTTGTTCAACCCTATGATATTGAACATCTCATATATAGGTAATTGAATATATCACTATGTCCAGTCAACTCAACTAAATATGTAAAAATGTTCAACAAGGGGTGTTGAACATTATAGAATGTTCAGTAGACACTAGTAGAATATGATTATATGTTCAACAGCCGCCCCCTGAACATATAAGAATAGTTAGCTACCCTATGGAATGAATGACTGAATGATTGGGCTGCTTTCTTTGTGGAGTGAAAAAAACAAGTTCTTCTTTAGATGAAAAAAAAAAAAAACATTGGGGGTTTTTTGGTATCATGTGGGTGTAAAAAGAAACATTTGTTATAAGGTTGGTTGAGTTGGGATTAATTTGGGTATTATAAAGGGTGAAGGTAGCAAAAATTATATTTTAAAATTTTATTCATGAGTGTGGATAGCAAGTGGGTGACAATAGAATCATCCTATTATTATTATTATTATTATTAGGGGATTTTCTCTTAATATTCCTATAGTCTACAAAAATTTCTTACATAAACCCATTTTTTTAGAATTTACCAAAATATTTTTTTTGACCAAAATGCCCTTCACATAACATAATTCCCACATTTACATTGAAATTCCAATTTTGTGAGTAATCCACAATCCCCCAAATTGCATATAATCCCAGATTTAGAATATAATCCCCAATTTTAGTAATGTCAAATTACATTAAATATGCCATGATTATATCAAAATATAAATCTTTTAAAAAATTAACGAAAATTGGGGATTATATACAATTTTTCAGGATTATGAACAAAAATTCAATATTGGGGATTATGTGTTAATTTGGGGATTGAGGAACATGAATTAATTTAGGGATTATGTATGATTTAGGGTATTCGGTACCTTTTTTGAATTTGATGGGACATGTAAGGTTACGGTTTGATGTAAAAAAGTAAGCAACAATTTTGGGGATTGTTAGCAAAGTTGAGGATTGTTCAACAAAATGAATATTGTGGATTGTTATCAAAATTGAAGATTATTCATTATTTTGGAGGATTGGAGATTATGTTTTATTTGGGACATTATTCATTATTTGGAGGATTGAGGTTTATACATAATATTGAGAATTGTATGTAAAAATTTGGCACATTTTTCACAAGACTTGACTGTTCATGAGGGCAAAAATGTCCAATTAAGTGTATAGAGGTGCATGGAAAGAAATTCTCAAAACATGAATTTATGTAGGGAATTTTTGAAAACTATAGGCATATTGAGGGAAAATTCCCCTATTATTATTATTTTACCAGTAATGCTATATATCCCAAAAAATTGCCCCCAAAAACCATCTAAAATCAATCCTAACCTTCATTTATTATCAATTAAAAAATTTATTAAAAAAAAAGAGGGATAGATAAACTGCCACATCATTTGAGATAGACTTTTGAAACAATATTTTTGAGAGATATAACATTTTCCTTATTTTACAAATCAACTAAAATAAATAAGTTACAACAGAGCATCTCCAATCCTGACTCAAACTTAAACTCAAATTCAAATTTGGGTAAAAAACACCAAAAAACCTTCTCCAATCCTAACTCAAACTTAAACCTATACTAAGTTCAAACTCAAAAATTTGAGTTAGACAAATATGACCGTTGGAAGGTACCTTCCTTCTTTCCTACCATCATCTTCATCCCTGTCTAGGTGCTTCCCGGCGAATCAGTCCTTCTCTTCCCGGCGAACCTTCCTTCTTCCCCATGAAGCCTCCTCTCCCTCTCTCTCTCTCTCTCTCTATCTCCCTACAGATCTGCGAAGGTTTTGCAGAAATGAGTTTTTAGGTCTGCGAAGAGGTTTGTGTATTGGTAAGTAATTTTGGGGAGAAAACATAATAAATGAACTTGTGGGGAGTAAAATATAATTATTAAAAAGATTTGAGTAGAAATTTGAGTAAGTGATTAGAGAGCTTCCATTTAAAAGGGACTTTTTACACTCAATTTAATAGGGGTGTGCAAAAACCCGCCCAACCCGCCGGACCCGACCCCACCCACCCCAACCCCATCCGCAATCCGCGGTTACAATGGTTCGGCAGATTGGGTTGGGTGGATTTGATGAATTTTTGGCGGGTGGGGTCGGTTAGCGGGTATAGAGGTGACAACCCGCCACCACCCGCCAAATAATTATATATAAATAAATAATATATTTATATAAAATAAATTTCATTACTGCATTATATTTTCCCTTAGTTGGATATGCTTGCAAGTTAGTGTTTTTTATTTCTTTAGAAATGTTTATTATGATAGTTTGAATATGCACTTATTTGATTTGATATTCTTTCAATTTCGAATGTGAAACCATATGTTAATTTGTAAGATTTTTTAATAATAATAAACCTTTATTATTATGTATCTAGCTAGTTAGTAGCTTCTATTGTTGTAGGGCAATTTATTTTGGCACTTTAGTTTATTACTATTGGAAGAATTGTTTGGATTATAGTTTAATTACTAAATAACACAATATTGCATTGTTATATACGAATTTGAAGTGTTTTTGTTTGTTAAAAAAATTTTAAGAACTTTCGGTGTTTATAAAAAAAAAAAAAAATTGTAATGCTTCACCCGCTCAATCCGCCCAACCCGCCGGTTGAAACCCGCCATATATTTAACCAATCCGCCGGTTATTGAGGTAGGCGGGTTGGTTGGCGGGTGGGAGAATTAGCCACCCGCCAAGGGCGGGTTGGTTGGCAGTTTTATCCTCCACCCGCCCTCACCCGATCCGCGCACACCCCAACAATTTAAGTAAGAGTTTGAGTTAATGATCGGAGATGGTCTTAGAGCCAACCTTTAATCCATTCGGCGCCCTCACCAGTGGATAAGCCATAACTGTCAAAACTTCCAAAAAGCTTCTTTATAACGTCTGTGCGTCTCTTCATCCCCATCTTTGTACCCTAGCTCTTGGAAGCAGAATCATGAGCAGAGAATCATCCCAAGGACCAAGCTTCGTTATCTTCGCCTAATGTACGTCCATCCATTCAAAAGTTTTTAATACAGATTCGTCATTTTCCATAACAACAGATAAAAGAACATTACTGTTTCTTATCTTCCACAACCTTATACTTTCTTAACAATGACAACGACAACGACGTTAATATATATATATATATATATATATATATATATATATATATATATATA
>JAESVK010000337.1:338360-360956 GCA_017140935.1 Hamamelis virginiana | reverse complement strand
TGCTGGCTATCTGCTATGGTGAAAGAGACCGATGTACTTGGTTGACTACTTGTAGCACTAAAGCCCATTTTTATTATTATTTTTTTCTAAAATCACTTTTAGAGAACTATCACTTTTAATTAAAGAACTATTTATTCACATATCTTTTAAAAATTAAATTCAATCATGTCTTTATTATCATAATTTTTATATTAGAAGTGATTGTAACAAAAGTTGGGGTTCCCTAACTTTTGTTACCATCACTTATGGTGTGAAAATTTTGACATTCATACTGTTAGATTATATGTAATTGATTGTAATTGATTCTATAGCTTAATTGTGTAGCGTGATTAGGTAATTACCATAGATGATTAGTTTCCTTATTTTGTTCTTGTATTGCCTATATAAGGTCTCTCTCTTGTACATGTTAAATATATTGAATACATACAAAGACACAAGTCTTTCTTCATGGTATCAGAGCATAGAGATGTCAACGGGGCGAGGCGGGGCGGGTTTTTGCTTTCCCAATCCCGTCCCATGAATAAAAATCATTTCCCAAACCCGTCCCAATCCCAACTATAAATGGGACGGGGCGGGGTGAGAATTATGCGGGACGGGGCGGGTTTTCCCATCGGGTTTGAAAAATAATTAAAATATTTTTTAAACTTCAATTTTATTTTATTTTGGAATGAATCCTAACCATAATCTCAACAAATTTTGATTTTTATCTTAAATTATAACTATTAGTAGTTAAAATATATATTTATACACACTAACTTAGTGAAAAGAATAGAAAAAAATAGAGTTGATAAAAATCTTAAAACACTAAATATTGTTAATAAATAGAAAATATTCTAGTATAATGATATATGCATAGATATTCGGGGCGGGGCGGGTTGGAGAAGCCATATCCCATTCCCGTCCCAAACCCTATAGGGTTTTTAATTTTTTTTCCAAACCCTATAGGGTTTTCAAAACTATTTCCCAAACCCTTCCCAATAGGGGCGGGGCGGGGCGGGTTACCCTTTTAACCCATCCCATTGACATCCCTATCAGAGCAGGTTCTCTGATTTTTTTATTATTTTTCGCTGCTCTCACGGTCTGGGCCGTCCTGCCACCGTGTAACAATTTTTCTTTTGGTGAACATCTCTATTTGCCCTCTGTTTCTTACCTCCGCACGCTTAAACTTGAAGTTCAAGGCCCTTCCGAGGTAGCTCTTGTCGAGACGATCACGTCGGTGTCAAGCAGGTCGCCGGAAACCTCTCCACGCGCCGTCACGCGCCGCCTGAAGCTCGCGAATTTTCTTCACCCGCCGTCACGCACCCCTGCAAGAAAACGCGTCAGATCCACGCGCGGCTCCTTAGTTCACGCGTCTTCTTCCTTGTAGGGCTAACGTCATCAGCCCACGTCAGCGCAACGTCATCAGACCACGTCAGCGTACCCGTGCCCGTGACCCGCGACCCAGAGTTGACCGTTGACTTTGACCGTTGACCGTTGACTTTGAGTTTGACTTTTTGATCGAAAATTTTGATGAGGTGCTTTCTGACTTATTTTCGCGTCCTGAATCCATTTTTGCTGTCTGTTTTTCGATTTGAAATTTAGATATGCCTCATGATGAGATCTCTCATTTTATTCATGTTATTTTTTATGGAGATAATTTTGCTTAGTGGTCTCAAGCCATGCGTAGTTATCTCAAGGGCCGCAAGTTGTGGCTTTATGTCTCTGGTGATAGTCTTATCCCAGCAAAAGAGGGCAAAGAATCTGATTCTGCCTATGCCATTCGAGTGGAGGATTGGGAAAGTGCTAATCACCAAATCATCACTTGGTTTCGCAATACTTCTATTCCCTCCATTGTTGATGAGTTTGACAACCTTGATATTGCAAAAGAAGTCTGGGATTTACTTATTACTCGGTATGCTGAACCGATTGGTGCTCTCAATTTTAAGCTCACGCGCAAACTCTATCAGATTCATCAAGAACCTAGTGAGCGCATCACTGTGTACCACAGTCGGATGAAATCTATTTGGGATCAATTAACTGCATTTGAACCAGTCCTCTCCAATTCTGCTGACGCCAAATTGGTTTACGTTCACCGTGAACAAGGACGACTGTTTCAGTTTCTGATGGGCCTCCGTGATGAGTTTGAATCCGCCAGAAGCCATATTCTACATCAGAATCCTTTACCAACAGTATCCCAAGCAATTCATGAGTTAGTTGATGATGAGACACGTCTTCAGACCGACTCCATTTCTCAGACCATGGTTCTTGCTACTCCAGCCTCTGTTCCGCAGACTGCTACTCCTGTTTTTCCTTCTGCAGGTTCTTCTACCTATGTTTCAAAAGGCAAAGGGAATAACTCCAGACGGCACAACAATAAGAAGCCTCTTATTATTTGCAGTTTCTGTAAGAACAAAGGTCATTCTGTTGAAGCCTGCTACACTCGTCAGCGTATTCTTCAGAACACTGCTGCATTGACCCAGTCTGAATTATCTGCTGTCGAATCTCATTCCGTTTCTGGTTCTACTTCATCACTATCTATGGCAGACTTACAGGATATGGTTAATCAGGTTCATCTTCCATCTTCCAGTGCATCCAACACTGCTCTTTCTACGACATCAGGTAATTCTCCTACATGGCTACTTGATTCTGCTTGCTGCAATCATATGACTTCTTCTACTGATGTTGTCTCTACACACACTACCACTTCTCTTCCTACCATATACACTGCCAATGGTTCTCCTATGCATGTCTCTCATCTTGGTACTATCTCTACACCAGCTTTATCTGTTTCCAATGTTTATCAAATTCCCCAACTTACTCATAATCTTTTATCTGTTGGGCAACTTACTAAACTTGATTTTTCTTTAACATTTTCTTCTACTGGTGTTGTTGTGCAGGATTCTCAGACGGAGTAGATCGTTGGGACCGCCCGTAAGGTCGGAAGGCTATTTGAGCTCGTTTCTCTTCATCTCTCCTCTTCTCGCCTCTCTGCTTCTGCCGTTTCTGGAACGAGCACTTCTTCTCTTGCTTTATGGCATTCTCGCCTTGGTCATGCATCTGTTTCTAGGGTTAAACAACTAGTTTCTAGGGGTTTGTTGGGTTCTGTTTCAAATAAGAGTTTTGATTGTATACCTTGTCAATTTGGCAAACAAACTGCTTTACCTTTTAATAACAGTGTTTCTCATGCTATTTCTCATTTTGATCTTATTCATTCTGATGTATGGGGTCCTTCTCCCATTACTACACATGGAGGGTCACGTTATTTTGTTATTTTTGTGGATGATTTTTCTCGATATACTTGGATTTATCTCTTCAAAAATCGTTCTGAACTTTATCAAATATATCGTGATTTTACTAAAATGATTGAAACACAGTTTTCTAAAACCATCAAAGTTTTTCGATATGATAATGCCCAATAATATAAAGCAAATGAATTTCTTGATATTCTACATCAATTTGGTACTCTTCCTCATTCTTCTTGTGCTGGTACATCTCAGCAAAATGGCAGAGCTGAGCGCAAACTTCGACATATTCTCGATGTTTTTCGTGCTACCACTATTGCTGCTTCCACTCCTTCTCACTTTTGGGGGGAAGCTGCTTTCACTGCCGTTTACACCATCAATCGGTGTCCTTCTCCTATTGTTCAAAATCAAACTCCTTATGATCTGCTGTTTGGTTCTTCTCCATCCTATGACTTACTCAGAGTCTTTGGATGTGTCTGTTTTGTTCTTCTTCAAGATCATGAACGAAACAAACTTCAGTCTCGTTCTCGATTATGTTGTTTTCTTGGGTATGGAATTGGTCAAAAAGGTTATAGGTGTTATGATCCAATCAGTAAACGTCTTCGTGTTTCTCGACATGTGATCTTTTGGGAACACAAAATGTTTTACAAACTGCCTCATGTCACTGTTTCCTCTGTTGATCCTATTCCTGATCTCTTTCCTATTTTTTCTTAGGAGTCTCCCCCTTCTACTCCTGATATACCTTCTACTGCGTCTGATGAGCCTCTAGCACCGATCTTCGACGAGCCCACTGATACTGTTCCAGCTGTGGATCCTGCTGGTCCTTCTGACCCTCATGCACCTCGCCACTCTCATCGAGTAACTACACTTCCTTCTCATCTTCGTGACTTCCACTTCTTTTCTGCTCTTGCCTCTCTCCAGGAACCTCAGACTTTTCGTGAGGCTTCCTCTAACCCTTTATGGCAGCAAGCTATGATAGAAGAGTTGGATGCATTACATAAGACAGGAACATGGGATCTGGTTGATCTTCCCTCTGGTAAATCTGCTATTGGTTGTAAATGGGTTTATAAGATCAAGACTCGGTCAGATGGTACTATTGGTCGCTACAAGGCTCGTCTTGTTGCCAGGGGTTTTACTCAGGAGTATGGGATTGATTATGAGGAGACTTTTGCTCCAGTGGCTCGACTTGCTTCTGTCAAGACTCTTATTGTCATTTCTGCAGCTCGCAAATGGCCACTTTTTCAGATGGATGTCAAAAATGCTTTTCTTAATGGTGAACTCTCAGAGGAAGTCTATATGAAGCTTCCTCCTGGTTTTTCTCACCCTCCGAGGTTTCCTCATAGAATATGTCGACTACGGCGGGCACTTTATGGTCTTAAGCAAGCTCCTCGAGCCTGGTTTGCCAAATTCAGTTTTATTATCTCTCAGCATGGTTTTTCAGGCAGTTCTTTTGATACAGCTCTTTTTCTGAGACGGTCTGATCATGGCATCACTATTCTACTATTGTATGTCGATGATATGATTATTACAGGTGATGATATGCAGAGTATTCAGGATCTAAAGCACTTTCTTGGTCGACAGTTCGAAATGAAAGATCTTGGTCCTCTTAATTACTTTCTTGGTCTAGAAATTTCTTCTTCTACAGATGGTCATTATCTTACTCAGGCCAAGTATACTTCAGATCTGATTTCTCGAGCCAGTATCACTGATTGCAAGATAGTCGACACTCATATAGAGTATAACTGTAGCCTCAATTCTCATGATGGCGAATCTCTATCTGATGCTACTCTTTACAGAGAGCTTGTCGGGAGTCTAATTTATCTCACTGTTACTCGTCCTGACATTTCCTATGCAGTTCATGTAGTCAGTCAGTTTATGGATGCACTTCGATCTCCTCATTATGCTGCTGTTCTCAGGATTCTTCGATATCTGAAAGGCACCATTTTTGATGGACTTCACTTTTCTTCCCATTCTTCATTAACGCTTCAGGCATATTCAGATGCAGATTGGGCAGGTGATCCTACTGATCGTCGATCTACTACAGGATATTGCTTTCTTCTTGGTGATTCTCTTATCTCTTGGAGAAGCAAGAAACAAACAGTTGTTGCTCGTTCCAGCACTGAAGCAGAATATAGAGCACTGGCAGCTACCACAGCTGAACTTATTTGGTTACGTTGGTTATTACAGGATCTTGGCGTTGATTGCTCCACTGCAACTAAACTTCACTGTGATAATCGAAGTGCTATTCAAATTGCTCACAATGATGTCTTCCATGAACGTACTAAACATATTGAGATTGATTGTCACTTCATTCGTCATCATCTGCTTCAGGGTACACTCATACTTCAGTCTGTTTCCTCTCAGGATCAGTTAGCTGATATCTTCACAAAACCTCTTCCTCCATGAACTTTTTGAGGTTTAGCTTCCAAACTCAAAATGGTTTCTCTTAAACCACCATGAGTTTGAGGGGGGATGTTAGATTATATGTAATTGATTGTAATTGATTCTATAGCTTAATTGTATAGCGTGATTAGGTAATTACCATAGATGATTAGTTTCCTTATTTTGTTCTTGTATTGCCTATATAAGGTCTCTCTCTTGTACATGTTAAATATATTGAATACATACAAAGACACAAGTCTTTCTTCGCATACTATCACACCTCTCAAGTTCTCTAAAAGGAATTATCATTCTATCTCTTAGATCAAATGAAAATTTTAAGCTCCAAAAGTGATTTTAAGAAAAACTAATACCAACGGGCAAGACCCTAAGTCTGAAAAAGAATGGTCAAATGAGAAGGCTTGGGATGGAATTAGGGCTTTTATAGATAGGAAAAAAAGAAAAAGAAAAAGAAAAAGAAGAGAGGAATAGAAAAATAAAATTAAGGGGTTAAAAAAAATAAGTAGTCATAATTCAAAATTTTAAAAATATATAAGGTATTATTATTATTTTTTTTATTTTATAAAATGAGGGGTAGCACCTGTCCCACCCCAACCCCACGCAGCTTCCCTCTCGCGTAGACCCTACTGTTGTTTAAAATTCCACAACACTTATTTTGCCTGATTAAAAACGGAGTGTCGCTTCTTTTTATAAGGACAGCAAGTCATGTTAGATGTTGAGAAATGGGAATCCCACTCCAACATTTCCCTTTGGCACTCCTTCTTTCACTTCTTTCACTTCAGTTATTACTAGTGACATGAATGGAGTGTCGCTTCTTCCTCAAAAACTAAGTCATTCACTCGAGGCATAAAAAAAGTCTATAGCATCAGGATATATATATATATATATATGAGGAATACTTTATTTTAACTAAAATCAATTAGGACCCTTGAGCCTTGGAATCTTGAGATGAATCATGCATTGGGTGAATGAGAATCCAAATGCTTGTGTTCTTATCTGATTTTAGTTAAAATGAGGTATAGCTGATAAGATCGGGACTATATATATATATATAGAGCAGACATTCTACGTGGCGTTCTCCTTGTCTTTCTCTCCTTCATTCTCTTTTCTCCTTAATTCACTCTTTTTATTTTTTTTATTGGTTGTAAAAATATATAAAAATATTATACGATTTCTAAATCTTTTGACTTTCCATATTATAGAAATTAGAGATTCGGGAAAATTTTTTGTTTCCAAGCTTCCATATACTCTAGGTTTTTTCATTCCATATAGAACGTCTACACCATCTATATCTTCTTCTTCTTCTCTTCATCTTGCTTTGTATTTTTTTTGTATTTTTTTTTTCATTTTAAATGTTTTATTTACAGGATGATGGGTTGAACAGTATGGCTTCGATAAATTTGGTATAGTATTTCAATAGGGCCACTAGTATAAGGTACCCTTTCAGCAGACGCGCTTTTACTGTGTGAGTGAATATTGTCCTTTATTTCTATGAGTAATTACAGTTGTATGTAAAATTTTCATTTGTCTCATAAGTTTCTTAGTTTTGCTAGAATCTTTAGTGAGAGTTAATTTTGAGAGTTTTTATTTTTATTTTTATTCTTTTTTTATTGTCCTGTTAGCTATTTATTTTTACAAATGCTACATATATTGGAAGGAGTTTCATGTGAGAATACAGTATGTGTACTAAAATTGTATTTCTTTCTTTGAAAAGGGATTTGGTTTTTTGATAGTTTGTGTAGCAAAAATTGTATTTCTTTTTTGAAAAGATATTTTTTTTCATGTTATTCTCTCATACCTTTCACATGAGAACAAGATTCCTTCAACAATCAAAAGAAAGTTGATCATTGTCTCTTCTCTTTCTTTTCCTCTCCTCGCTTCTCTGTTTGTGTTTGCGGCCGAAAACTATGAAGAACCCAACCATCCATCTTATACAACGAATTGGGGCCCATTAACAGTAACACTGTTGAGGGAAGTGAGATATCTAATACCTAACAAATGCATAGTAAGGAGGAGTAAAAGGAACATCAATGTAGAATGGTTGGCATCAATAGTGAAGGTGAGGGTTCAAAAATAAATGTTCTTCGATTATATAGTGCTCTAGCCTATTGGAGAAAAAACAATTAAATTTAATTGGATAGTACTCTTCTTAAAAAAAAAGTGCCATGTTTCTATAAGTTTAACCAATGTAAAACATGATTAAATAATTAAAGTTATTATTCTTGAATGGGCAAGTTCTGTTTACATACACTTGGTTCACAAAACTCAACATTCTTAAATTGAGTTTCTCAAAACTCAACTCTTAATTAGTTGGCATGGATTTTGTGAACTATGTGTAAAAAATATGTATAAAGGAACTTGTCCCGTTATTAAATCCCATGTTCTTAACATTAATAATAAAAGAAATAAAAAACAGGATGTAGTATTGATTCAAGTCTTGGTATGAGACCACATGAATAAAGTAATTAATGCATTCTCAAATACTTGAAAACAATTCCATTAATTATTGAAATGCAACAATATTATTTGTTTAAAAAAGCAGTTTGCAAGTTTAGAAATTTAATATAAAAATAAGTATAAATTTTATCATAGAAATTAAAATGTCATCATCCATAAGATATATATTATTTCGACATAATTTGGTCATCAAAATAAGCTTAGAATATATTTCAAAAAGCAGTTTGCAAGTTTAGTTTTGGTAACAATATGATCGGTAGCTTTTGTCCTCCAATATTTTCAAGGACTTTTTGGTATGAATATTTTTTTAGCTAGACTTTCGAGTATATAAATTTTTGAAATGAAGGACTAAAGGGTAAAGAACCTTAATTTTTAATGATTTAATTTTTTTAAACAGGGCAATACCAGGGAGTTATACTAATATATATATATATATATATATATATATATATATATATATATATATATATATATGGTTGCTACTTTTCATACGTTGAATAATTTTCGTAAAGCACGGCTTTAAATGGAAGCTCGAGCTTGCTTTCTTGCACAACGGGCCAATTTACAGGGGGAATTTGACATTTCTCACTGATTTTCTGCATCTTCTTCATCAGCCTCATCACGCAATAGTTTCGCTGATGCTCTTGCTGATATTCCGTTTGTGTTGATTTTTTCTAAAATTATTTTTAAAGAATTCTCTCTCCGTAGTGGTGAAGACTGATATTCCTTAGCATTATAGGTAATATTATATATATATTTTAATACTTTTTGCTTTGTGTTACAGAAATTATAAGAAGTTATGAAATGAATCACCTGCTATTGAAATTTCCGTAGCAAAGGCTGGTATTTATAAAGAAAATTACACACAATAGTCTCAGAAAATAAATTACAAAATCATGACTTCATACATTCTGAACTTCTTTGTGTCTTTTAAACGAAAACTATATCAATTGAAATCCGCGTACTCACCGAGGTCGTACGCTTGAAAGAGTTACCTCGTTGATAGAACATCCTTCTTTATTTTGTATAGATTCAGCTCGCACAG
The DNA here is from genome assembly GCA_017140935.1 of Hamamelis virginiana. NCBI lineage: Eukaryota > Viridiplantae > Streptophyta > Magnoliopsida > Saxifragales > Hamamelidaceae > Hamamelis > Hamamelis virginiana. The sequence goes on along the minus strand of JAESVK010000337.1, from coordinate 351,833 downwards.
TAGGAAATGCAGGTTGTTTTGGTTGAGGAAATTTTATACCCTCAATTGCCAACATATTGACCACAAATGACATGGTGGGTCGGTCCGCTGGGTCATCCTGGACACACAACAATCCAATTTGAATGCATTTCAATACTTCATTTTCCACACATGACTGCATTGATAATGGGTGTATTAGCTCCAATCCTCGACCCTCATACCATAATTTCCATGCCTGTGATATTATACAATTCATGAAGTTATCATAAAGTATCCATTACTAAGTTTTATTGAAATTAATGGAGAGGGTGAAAAAGAAGTAATGGGAGTTGGCCTGACGGTAAACGAGTAAATTGTAAATTAAACCCAGACATCAATCCCAAGTTTAAAAACTAGCCAAAGTCTTTTGGCCAGTCAGGGCTAGTAGCTTAGGCGCTAACTATACGACTCGAGAGAGTGGTGGCTCCCATCTGGGTAGTAAGGATTAGTCAGTCTCAGACAGCTTGAACATCTCGTTGCTTTGGCAAAAATAATTATAATAATAATAATAATAAAAGAAAAAGAGTGGTATAGAATTACATACTAAAGTGTGGAGGCTGTGATCATGTTCAAAGAGATGAAAGCCCTTACTCTTTTTCCCACTAATTATCTCTAACAGGAGAACTCCAAAACTAAAAACATCTGATTTAACAGAAAATAGTCCTTCCTTAACATACTCAGGAGCCATGTATCCACTGTTAAAAAAGAAAAAGAAAAAATAAGATTAATTGGATAAATTAAAAAAAAAGAAAATAAATAAATAAAGAATCATAACCATCATTTGCTTTGAGCTCCATATTAGTAAGACATTGATTCCTCCATTTAAAAAAAAAAAAATTGCGTGATCGCTAGTAAAATAAGCTTATAACTTGGAAGCATTTGTAGACTATCCTTAATTTGCTATAATATGCTTAGGAGAAAAAGAGTTTGAGTGTAAGAATAATACTAATTTTATGATTTTATCACTATTTTAAAATATTTAAAGCTTAAACTTTTAATATTGGAATGTTTTGTTTCTTTCATTTTTAATTTTATTTCTTTTAAATTAGCAGTTTTAAATTTTATTTTAAATTTCTTATATTTTTTTGGTTATTCTAGTGTTGAGAATTTTAGGGTTGAAAAGACCAACTAATATAGAGAGTGGGTCAAGTTGGTTGAACTACCTAAACTAGTCCTTTATTTTTTTAGTTATGAGTGATGCCTTACATCCCTAAAAAGTGCATTCTTAATTTGTCCTTAATCAATCCCAGCCTCAAACATTTTATTTTCAAAGGTTAACTTTGGTAAAAAAAAAAAAAAGTGTTAAATCAAAGACCACATCTAAAGGGACACATTATTAGAGACATTTAGCATTTTTCTTTTATCATTGTTGTTATTTCAAATTGGACCTAGGGATTGTGAGGGGAGGGGTGCAAATTAAAAGTGAACTTTTTGCACGTTCTGTATTCTCATTGTTGTTATTTCAAATTGGACCTAGGGATTGAAGAGGGGAGGGGGAGAGAGGCAAAAACTCAATATTGTCGTTCGACTTCTTTTATATTTAAAAAAATATATACCATTTTTTCTTAGATCAAATAAATAATAGTAAAATAATAAATTGTATATTCCATCATTTCCCTCCTTATGTACCAAATACATAAAAATTAAAGGAAAGTGAGTTTCTTTTCATTTTTTCATCATCCCTACCAAACAATATATGCTTATCTTTTGGGTAGGGGGAAGAAGATTCAAGCAAAACACACACACACACACATAAGTATTACCCAAATACCACCTCTAAAAGGGCACCTAAATTTTAGAGGGAAGTTAGGTAATTAACTTTTTAGAGCTAGTGAAGTTAAGTTGATTAATTTCACTCACCTTCACAAGTTCCATTAACAATTTAGGCTTTTGGCAATAGGATTTTTGGAACTAACAAAAAAGCTAGAAGTATAAATGATAGAGAAAAATATACTTACTACGTTCCCATAATTCTCTGTGTTAGCTTTATTTTGATTTCCATCCAAAATCCTTGCCATACCAAAGTCAGATATCTTTGGATTCATCTCACTATCCAACAAAATATTGCTAGCTTTGAGATCTCTATGAATAATTCTAAGTTGAGAGTCTTCATGCAGATACGAAAGACCACGTGCATTTCCATTAATAATGCTAAGGCGAGTTTTCCAGTCTAGTTGAATAGCTCTAGTTGAATCTGAAAATGCAGTAAACAAAATCCAAACTCGTTACTAATCTTCGTCATGTTTCATGGTCCCAATTTCATGTAAAAATTACAGATATAGCAAGTATTTGAGATTAAAAATTAAGGGTCAAACCAAACAGGAAAACATCAAGACTTTTGTTGGGCATGTATTCATAGATGAGCAGCAATTCGTTGTCCTCTAAGCAACAACCCAAGAGCCTCACAAGATTTCTATGTTGTAGTCTAGCAATTAAAATAACTTCATTTTTGAACTCTTTTAATCCTTGGCCAGAAGTCCTTGAGAGTCTCTTAACTGCAATTTCTTTACCATCCTCTAATGTACCCTGAAAGTAGCATTCAAATGAAAAAACCCCCCCAAAAAAGAAGCAGCATGCCATTGTTAGAAACAAAAAATGCAGATTTTGTGGTGAATTGATCTTCTGATATTTCAATACTTTTTAAATCCTACAAATAGCAATATACATGATAATGATAAAAACCCAGACCAAATCCCACGCAAAAAGGCTCAAAAGTGATGGAATGCGTCAAGTTTAGGTCCTTACACATTTAGGCCTGATTATAACATACCTTATAAACGGGACCAAATCCACCCTCTCCAAGCTTATTTTGATGAGAGAAATGTTTTGTAGCAGCATATATGAGATCTAAATGCATCAAAGGAAGTTCTTGGGATTCCACCTGAATTTCTCCTTCCAAATATTCAATATTTGAAAAGTCTTGAGCTAATCTTCCTTCTCTGAGGCCAAGTAATTGAATCTCTTGGCTATTTTTCTTCTTCTCTGCAATACAGATGGAGAGAATTAATGTAATGGAAGGCAATTGAAAAAGAAGGAATGGTTAATTAATTTGCCAAAAAGATGCATCATATATATACCTTTGTCTGCTCGCTTCCTTCTGCATATATAGAAACCCATCGGCAATATCACTAAAAACGCGGCGGATACACTTGTGCCAACGATAATCCCTACCAAACCTTCTCAATGCAAATGGTTTTCATCATTGAATTCATGACCATAAAAATTATCAAACTACAATATTTCTTCAAAACTTAAAACACAATATTGGAAGCTCTGATAAGTGATAACAATTGTTTTATTGGAAGCATAAAAAATAATAGACTTTGTAGGCTTGTTGTCCCTAAAATAAGATGGGGTTAATTTGTGGTTGAATATGCGCAAGTGTACAATTGTAAACCTAACCTGAGCTCGATGGTGGTGGCGAAGGTGGCAGAGAATGGGAGGTTGTTGCAGGAGGTGGTGCAATAGAAAAATCATGAAACTTAACTGATATGCTATGCTCACAGATACATTACCAATGCAAAATAAATATGGCATAAAAAATAACTAGCCAAACACTATTTTTTAGTCAAAGAAACAAATAGCTAAGTGACAGAAGGGTGCAAAGTGTCACAAATCAAAACTATAGGGAGTCAATGTGTTGCAATTTAAACCATAGAAGTATAAAGTATAAACCGGTGATAGTTGAGACTTGAAGAGTTGAAGGGGTCAAACTATAATTTCCTCCTTTATTTTTTGTGCAAGAATCTTTAACTCCTTTGATATCCTTATTATTTTTAACTCCCTCACATAAAGTGAAACCGACCCTGATATTTTACACTCCCTCCATCCTACAAATTAAGATACGCCTTCTTTTCTTTTTTTAGCTGTCCTAAAATGATAGTCCATTTTGAAAAGTCATATTATATTTCTTTTAACTTTCCTATAGTACCCTTTATTATTCCAAGAATGCATTGACATGACACCAAATGCAATTGTATAAAAATGATTGGTTTGGAAATAAAAGATAAAAAAGATTACAAATCAATGCATTAATGAGTTTTCTTAATATGCATGTTTTTTGGAAGAGGTCTATATATATGGGACGGAGGGAGTAATATTTTTTAATTAATTAATTAAATAATAATACTGTTCAATCACATATTTTAATCACCTCATTTTTTTCAACTTGAACTGTTCTCTTCTATCTTAAACATAATTAAAGTATGACTCACGCCCATGACTAAAAGATGGAACAAAAGGGGAGCATGATTGCTCAATAAGAACTTTCTCTCCCAGTTAGATATTATTCGGTGTGACGGTTATATATAATTTTCTAGACACATAACACATATCATGTGCTTGACATGTAATAGAGCTATGTATCTACAAGATTATATACAGAAGAAATTACAGATTGAGCCCCTGTACAATCAACGAAAAATACTTTGCACCCACTGAACTATCAGTTGTGACACATTGACCCACTGTACTATCAATTTGCGATAGATTGTACCATTCCATAAGCTAATCACACATCCATTTAAGAAACAGAAAGTCAAATTTGTTCACGTGAAAGTATTTTCCACTAACATTAAGAGAATGTATGAATGTACGTGACTTCCTTTATGTTAAACAGATATCCGATTAGCTGACAGAAGGGTATAATATGCCACGAATTGATAGTATAGGGGGTCAATGTGTCATAAACTCAAAATTGATAGCTCAAAGGTGCAAAATATTTTTTGCTGATAGTATAAAGGGTCAATCTGTAATTTTTCCTTATATATATATATTTGATATCCCAAATTATTTTTCCCCTTAACAAGCAAGCACCGTTCATCTTAAACGCACGTCCATCCTATCACCATCATTGTAGATAACAATATGAAAATTAAGATTACTTATGTCTTTAGAGAAGAAAATTAAATGGCAGACAACATTTTATGACATGTAATTAAATTTTGAATTTTAATTTTTCTAAAGAGATTTAGTTGACATTGTCTCTCTGTTCGATGAGTGCATCCACCGAATATTTTGAAAATATTTGGTAAATAACCACCTAACAGAGCATTAGGATGGGAAAATAAGTTATCTTTAAATTAAAATAGGATTGGAGGCATTTTAGAAAATTTGTGGGGTTTAGTTAGTAAATTATGGGATATACAAAGTATTGGGGGTGTGGAAAGAGAATATTGGGGTACGGTTGCTATAACCGAACCCTTTAAAAAAAAGCGAATATAAACGGGTCTGAAGAACAGGCCCGACCCTAAGTGGAGGCCCAAGAAGCCGTTTTCTCCTTGGGTAGCCCGTAGGTGGCTTATTTTTAGGGGCATCCATTCCCGCCTAAATACTACCACATCAAGCTATCACCCCCATCACCCCAATAGCCCATGTCCTTATCTCCCAAGTCCAAGCCCAGGAAAAAAAATCAGCCAAGTTACTTCAGCCCCAAAAAAAAAAAAAAAAATTTAATCAAGCCCAATATGGGCATCCAGCCCATATCTCCCAACCCCCAAGCCCCATTCTCCCCCACAGTAGGGAGCTGCAAAGATTGATTGAACAACATATCACCAAGGGCCAAAAAAAAAAAAGAAAAAAAAAGAACAACATATCACCAAATGATAGTGATTGTTATTTGTTTCCAGTCAATTAAACCCTAACTTTTTCTCAACACAATTACAGAGAATTTCAAGCCCTAGTTTGCCTCCTCCAAGTCCGACCAAGTAAGTACCTTTCTCCGATTTCCTTTTTTTTTTTTTTTTTCGAATTTCATCACCATCTCATCTCATCTCATCAATATATTCAAATGTCTGATCATATTATTCAACTCACATTACACATTAGGGATTTGAATTTGCACAAAAAAACACACACAAATACACAGTAGGGTTTTGAGTGCTACTATATATGAATTAGTACAACATTATTGTAATTCTCTGTACTTTTTTTTTTTTCTTTTCTGTTTAACTGCATTGGAAGTTAAATTTCCCTATGAAATAAGCGAAAAGGAATGCAAAAAGTAGTGGGTAAGCTGTAAGAACAACAGCTACCAGTCCTACTCGGGTATGTACTACTATTTAGCCTCTATTTTTTTGTTGCATTTTCATTTAGAATATGATTTGTTTGATGTATTGGTAGCATTGATCTATGTTTGTAATGATGATTGGAGGTTTGGGGTGAACCTATTGAAAACCCTCCTTTCGAATTGATTGTTCTGGGTGTTCTTTAATTTATTAGTTTAATTATTTTTCAGGGTAAACCTATTGAAAACTCTCATTTGGAATTGATTGTTGTATCCTATATGTCTTCTTTATTAGTTTAATTATATTTGTAATGATGATAGGAGGTTCGGGGTGAGCCTCTTGAAAACTCGCTTTGTAAATTAATTGTTGTAGGTTTTAGCTTATGAGAAATTTAGTCAATAGGGGCATTGTTTTAGGAGCTCGCCTAGGACATTCAAAACTTCAGGGCCGGCCTGCTGAAGAATTTACAAATCGGGGGCTTACCAGGAGAATTTGTTGAGGTTGGTGAAGATGGTAACGAAGGTGAGGAATTAGTCGCAGGAGGTGGAGCAGCAGCCACGGAGTCATTGTAGTAGAAAGGATACCATTCATACCTAGCATTGCAACTTGGCCCAAAAGCACTTCTTCCTATTTGGCTGTTATCATCCCAATGTACCAAAAGGTCCATAATATTCTCAACGGCGTGTGATAAGCATTCCTTGCAATCAGGTTGTGATATGTCTGAGGTGCACTGCACAAGGCCATATAAGCTGGGGCCGATGCTAAGGGCTTTATCTCGAGTTGCAAACATCTTGCTGCTGCCAGACACAGCCTTTGTTATGAGACCCTCCATCAAACTCGAAAGAGTTGCATTAAACTCATCTCCGTCAACCGTTATTTCCTTCACAGACCACATAGTAACTCTTGGAAGTTCCTCCATAATGCCAAATATTGACCTGTTTGCGTACCGTAAAGTGCACATATCATACCATATAATTCCTTCTTTCTGGTATGGACAACGACTTGAAATATTTTCACTGCTGGCCTGGATGCAAGTGTGACATAACCCAGGAGAGATGTCCCCTCTACACTGGAACAGACCGTACACTCTATCTGCAGGACTCTGGCCAATGCTTAAGTTGTAAAATCCATTACTAGAGGTAGAAGCGTTAGCGATTAGAGAAGAGAGGGTGCGGTTCAGGTTTACTGCGAAGCCACTATTGGCACTGTAGTTGCCAATATGACCACACATATGGTATTTGTATATTGGTTGGTCGGTGGTGGTGGTGGTGGTGGTGAGAGAAAGGTGCATGATAGCGGCACAGAGGAAGAAAAACAAGGTTGAGGAAGCCATTTTCATAAGATTTTAGTTAGAGGTTGAAGAGGATGAAGTATCAATTTGCGCGTACTGATTAATTAGTACAATCTTAAAAAGTCCAAGAAGGTGAGGAGGGAAGCTTCTCACCTTCTTACAGAGCAGACCCATTGAATACTTTTTGTGATGTAGGTGAGAGCATAGAATTTTCCTAAGTCCTAATTTGGGTTAACCTGCTGATAGCTAACATGATAAACGCGTCCTGCATGCAGTATAAATTAATGCAAATCTTTTTTTTTTTTTGGGTCGAAAACCAAAATCAAAGTTTGACCATCCAATCAAAATTTTCTACATAATGCATCTATTAGATTTCTTTTAAATAATTAGATTTTTTAGCCTACAAATAAAAAATAAAAGAAATTAGGCTGCATTTGAAGAAAGAAGTGGTTGACTGTGGCAAAAGGTAAGTAGAGGTGATTGTGGTAAAAGTAGGGGCCTCCTATCTTCTGCCACGATCACTTTTACAATGAAAATTGTGCCAATCAATCTATCACTTCTTAAGTTGTATAACTAGAAGTGATTATCACTTCATTTCTTAGATCAAGTAGAATTTTGAGCTCTAAATTAAAGTGATTTTAAGAAAAGTTAATGTAAATGGGTCCTGAGAGCTGCGGCCTCGACCCTTATCAAAACTTTATCATCTTTGATTTTATGGTGTTCTACTTCTTGTAATTGAAAAACTTCTGTTCTTCATTATATATATATATATATATATATATATATATATATATATATATATATTCCTTCTTATTTTTTCTTTTATATTATATAATGATATATTAAAATTTTCTAAACTTGTCAAAGAGGGGTGTCATTTTATTTTTTATTATATATATAAAAAATTGACCGATCGGTTAGATAAATTGTTTACGAATTTCATATTCACAAAAAAATCACAGTGATCAAACAATTGATTTTTCAAAAAGAAAAATCAATTGGAAAAATTTATGACTTTTTTATTATTGAAATATCACTACTTTTTTAATTGATTTTTTCACAAACTAACCGTTAGATATTTAAGATTTTCTGTGAATATGAAAAAATCTCCTTAGCCATGAATTTGAGTGGAGTGGAATGGAATCGGGTCCACATTGGCGTGCTTTCTGTTCCACCTATCATTTGTAAATGGTCTAAAACTTTGGAAAAAGAAGGTGACACTGACCATTCATTAACGTAGTCCCAGGTGCAAAAAAAAAAAAATTAAACTATCATTCATGAATTGATATATCATTTTATTACGCGATTGATTATTTACAATTTTTAAGCTTGCTGGCCATGTGCTATGGTGAAAGAGACCGGTGTACTTGATTGACTACTTGTAGAACTAAAGCCCATTTTTTTATATTTTTTTTTTCTAAAGTCACTAGAGAACTATCACTTTTAAAGAACTATTTCTTCACATATCTTTTTAAAACTAAATTCAATCATCTCTTTATTATCATAATTTTTATACTATAAGTGATTATAACAAAAGTTGGGGTTCCCTAACTTTTGTTACAATCACTTATGGTATGAAAATTTTGACATTCATACTATCACGCCTCTCAAGTTTTCTAAAAGGGATTATCATTCTATCTCTTACATCAAGTGAAAATTTTAAGCTTCAAAAGTGATTTAAGAAAAACTAATGCTAACAGGTCAAGTCCTAAGTCTAAAAAATAATGGTCAAATGAGAAGGCTTGGGATGGGATTAGGGCTTTTATAGGGAGGAAAAAACGAGAGAGAGAGAGAGAGAGTGATAGAAAAGTAAAATTGAGTTAAAAAGAAAAAAATAGTCATATTCAAAATTTTAAAAATATGTAAGGTATAATTTAAAAAAAAAAAAAAAAAATCCACAGCAGTTATTTTTCCTGATTAAAAATGGAGTGTCGCTTCCTTCACTTCTGTTATCACTAGTGACATAAATGCCCTTATTATGAAAATTTCCTATTTTATATTACTTTTTATAATATTAAAAAATTGCAATGATTCATAGGACCAATTGTGTAATTTTTTTTTGAAGAACTGACTGTTGGATTAGATACTCCTCTTACGTATGTTAGGCTTGCAAAAAATCACAGTTGTCCAACGGTCAATTTCTGAAAAAATTCACTGTAAAAAAATAGTGACATAAAATCATAGTTTTTCATAGTGACATTTTTCGAAAATCAACTGTTGGATTACTGTTATTTTTGACAAGTTTGACATAAATAAGAGGAGTATATAATCTCACGGTTAGTTCTTCAAAATTTCTAATGTAACTAGCCCTATGAATCACTGCTAGTTTTTGATATTATGATGAGTAATATAAAATAGGAAAAAGGGCATTTATGTCACTAGAAATAACTGAAGTCAAAGCTAGAAGGAGTGCCAAAGGGAGGTGTTGGAGCGTAATTAACATTTTTCTAGATGTATTCTAAAAATTTTATGCTCTTATAGATTTTTTTCTTATTGGTTGTAAAAATATATGAAAATATTGTATGATTTCTAAATCTTTTGACTTTCTATATTATAGAAGGGAAAATGATCAAAAGGACCCTAAATAGGATCTTATTTATCAAATAGTCTAATGAATAAGATTCTATACCAATTGCCCCCTAGAGGTCAAATATAAAGTCAAGTAGTACCTAAAATTGTCTATTATACCCCCAACCCTTTTTTTAAGCAAGTTGTTCAATTTCTCCATATGGATGGGTTTTTTTTTTTAATTTGAATTTTGATTAAAGATATTCTAGATTTCATATACTAAACCAAAATGGTAGAGGCTCCAGACAAATTCTAGTGAAAGTCTTTCCTTCCGGTGTATCAAATTCTTGCAAAATTACCGTCATGTATACATGAAATCACCGGCAAAATTACCGTCAATATGTATACACGAAATTACCGTCATGTATACATGTATACACACAAGAAATGAAGTTGATGTGCACATATACACGTCTCTTTATACTTCACTCCCACCACCACCGTCATGTATACATGTATACACACAAGAACCCTTGAGACAAAAAATCATGTAGTTTAATCAATCAATGGAAGTACATCTCACACATGAATCCATTGCATGTATAAACCCATGAATACATGTATGCATTCAACCACCACTTTCAATTTTTTTTTTGAATTTCCAAAACTATAGAAAAATTATTATCTCTTGATTCTCTTCTGCCATATTGAACTACATTTTTCAAATTAATGGGTTCTATTTTAGGGCCAATTCAACACTTCTCACATTCAGTTCTCTTATGAACTTAAGTGATGAAATCTAAAACACGAAGCACTATATACCATGTATACATGATATAATTGCTTTAAAAAAAAACTGAACAAAGCCTACAAAAAATAAAAAAATAACTAATTGACTAGTTGAATGTTTTACTTGTTGGGTATCAACTTGGTCTGCTTTGTTTAAAACCACACGAATCTTGTCATCGTGACCACGTAGAGATGCGATTACACGCTTGAATTCATCGCTGATATCAAGTTCGTGGGGATCAAACAAAAGAAGAATGAGATCACATTTCGCCGCAAACCATGATATGACACCTGTATAAACCCATGAATACATGTATGCATTCAGCCACCACTTTCAATTTTTTTTTTCCTAAACCCAAATATCAGAAAGATAAAAACTTTACCTAAATTCAGTGCCCTATAATGAGAATAATCGGGTAAAACAACAAATCTAACCAGAACAATTTTTAAAAATATGTATACATGTTTCACCAAAATGTATACCCATCAAAACGAACTACTTTGATCATAAAACCACTCTTAAATCCCAAAAATCTTCAATGGAATGCATAAATATGTATACATGCTTCTCCGTCGCCGCCTTCATGCCTTTCGAAACCACTGTGGTGGGTCTCTTTGCCGCCGTCCAAAGCTTCGACAACATGCCGGAGAAGACGCTGGGAGGAATGAGCTTTGTGGCTGGCCGTTTGAATGTTTGAAACCCTACAAACCCATTTCCCTATTTTTTTGGAACGTGATTTACTCAAACAGCCGAGTAAAGCAAAAAGCTATATTCGCGGCCTCTTTAAAGGAAATTGAAATCGGGTAATGCGCGCCTATAAACAGATAAAAAGGGCATTTTTGTCCTATTTTTTGAAATAGCACTGTATCATGTACCTGTCATATTATCAGGGACCTATTGGTATAAGCCTATAATATTAAGGTCCTATTAGTATAAAACCCCCGATAAATTTGGTACAGTATTTCAATAGGGCCACTAATATAATGTACCCTTTTAACAGACGCGCTTTTACTGTGTGAGTGAATATTGTCCTTTATTTTTATGAGTAATTACAGTTTTATGTAAAATTTTCAGTTGTCTCATAAGTTTCTTAGTTTTGCTAGAATCTTTAGTGAGAGTTAATTTTGAGTTAATTTATTTATTTTTTAATTTTTTTTTGTCCTGTTAATTATTTATTTTTACAAATTCTACATATATGGGAAGGAGTTTCATATGAGAATACAATCTAACTGTGTGACAGTATGTGTACTACAATTGTATTTCTTTCTTTGAAAAGAGATTTGGTTTTTTGACAATTTGAGTAGCAAAAATTGCATGTATTCTTTTTTGAAAAGATTTCTTCTTTTTTTTTTTTTTCTATCAGTCTCTCATACCTGTCGCATGAGAACAAGATTCCTTCAACAATCAAAAGAAAGTTGATCTCTCTCTCTTCTCTCTCTTTTCCTCTCCTCACTTCTCTGTTTGTGTTTGCGGCTCCGAAAACTATGAAGAACCCAGCCATCCATCTTATACAACGAATTGGGGCCCATTGAAGAGTTTCTGGGATCTGGGTATAAATAAGAATTTTCCTCAATTTGGCTCTCCTATGACCAATTCAATTAGTACTGCATCACATAGCCACACTTGGAAATTGGAATTTTTCCAGCTCCAATGCTTTTTGAATTTTCTCAGCTCCAATGCTTTGTTTGGATAGTGATAGCCTATTAATCTAATGGCATGTATTTTGAGATTTCTGTCGTTTCATAGAAAATAAAATAAAATGATATTCAATGTATGATGATGAAATGGGTGGTGTAGGATGCAAATGAGAACAAGCGAGAAAGTCTATGGAATGAAATCACAGCTATGTTTGTGGATAATATGGAGGTTGATTAATTGGCATGTCAGGATGTTGATTGGGACAGGAAATTGAGGTCCACATTGAGTGGACAGGGCACAATCAGGTCCACATTGGCGTGCTTCTGTTCTAACTATTCTTTGCAAATACCTAGATTTCTTTTTTCTATTTTGGAGAAAGAATTATGTCCCACTTGACTTTCTTCCATCTCTCTAATATTTTTTACCATTCTCATGCATATATCGAAATTTTTTCATACTTCCATAAATTTAATTGATATCAAACACAAACAGTGAAGATCATCTAATCAAAATAACTTTTTTACACAATATATTATAATTTATTTGATTGCATCGAATAATTGTTATTTTTGGCATATATGACCTCTATAAAAAGAGTATCAAATATCCAATACACACACACTCATATATATATATATATATATATATATATTAATGAAACGATACCATTCATACCACTTATTCCAATCCTCATTTTATTCATAAATACGAAAATTCTCGTAACGATGTTTTGATGAGCAGAAATTGCAATGAGATTGTGATATGCGTGAGAGCGTAGTTGATCATTTAAAAACCCATTCACTTGGAATGAATGCTTCAAATCAAACGCGACCTTAAGAAAAAATAAAAATACATTGCAAAGCTACCATGGTGGAGTTAGGAACTCTGATATTTAGTTCATCACCTACTTAATAAGTCTGGTTGGATAAATTTCTACTTGTTGTAAATGGACCTGGCATGATATTGTCCGCTTTGGCACTACCGAGTCTCACGGGTTTAAAATGCGTCATACTAGGTGAAGGGCAACCCCCCATTTAAACCCACTCAGTGGATTGTGTGGGAGCGATGTGGGATCTTCAGGATCACAACACACCCCCCCCATTGCGATCGTGCTGATAATGTGTTATAAATAAAAGAAAGGTAGAAAAGAAAGCAGTCACGAGACACAAGAAATTTTGTGGTTCAGCCTTTAGCCTACGTCCACGGTAGCCAACAATCCAAGC
>JAESVK010000337.1:324499-338350 GCA_017140935.1 Hamamelis virginiana | reverse complement strand
TCTATCTATCATCTTCATGATGGTAACACCTCTATTTATAGGCCAATACTCATAATGAGTGGAAAACACAAAGCCATAAGTTACCAATATCAAGAGGTCATAAGTTACATGATTAAGAGTGGAAGATGAAGAGAAAAAGTTTATGGAATGAGGTAGTCATCCACATGTGCATGTATGTATTTACAACACTACTTTCTTTTCTTACTTTTACAAGTAAAAAAATATTGATTTTTTTTTTTATAATTTTATATAATACAAATTTTAGTAAATAATTTTAAAAGCACTTAAAGCAGCAAAAAAAAAAATAGGGGTGTTTACCCATTGGTCCTATTTATAATTTTTGTTTACCCAAAAATCCCGTCATCTTTTTTAATAAGAAACGCATAAGTTTGTTCTTTGATTTTGCAGGAACTGATTATTTTACAGAAAACTGATGCATAGATCATTTTTTTGGAAGTGCTTGGAAAACTAATGTATAGATGAATTTTTTTGGATAAAGTGAAAAGATAGATGGAACTTTTGGGTAAAAAAGAACTCAAAATGAGATTTTTGGAAAATATTTCCAAAATTTTATTTTTAATGATCAATTTTTAAAAAATGTGGTAATGAAAAATTATAATTTTTTTTTTCTTAAATGAACTATTCAATTTGCCTAAATAAGCAAAGGACGACTTTGGTGTAAGACTCTGAAGTGTTTTTTTTGGAGAAGCTCTCGTATGATAATCGGGAGTGTCGTTTTTGTTTCGACAAAATGAACAATAGAAAGCAAATCACTGCCGTTTTGGTTACTTCTTTCCTCTTCTTTTTTTGAAATTGCCATTTTGCAATTATAATCGTGCTTTGCTGGAGGGAGGATATCCGTTTTATTTGAACAATCCCATACGTTTATATAAGTTATGTAAGTACGTAGTCCATAAATAATTGTAGGATATATGCATTTAAAAATAAACCTTTAGATTAGATACTGTACTTATAGATGTCTTACATACCAAAAATAAGCGTAATCCAACGTCATAATTTCAAAATATAGTATGATAAACTGTAACTGCTCAAAACTATCACAGTTTATTTTTAGTGACATTTTCGAAAAACCGACTATTGGATTACTATGATTTTTGGCAGAGATGACATGTATAAGTATAATTTCTAATCCAACAATCAATTTTTCAAAATATGTATCTGTTTACTATTAAAATAACCGCCCAACAAAATGCAGACACGTGTTGGATATTTTTAAAGAAGACAGTTTTTAATTCCTTGGACTAATAAGAAAATAGCATATAATGAAGTGCAACACATTAGATTACAATGCTGAGGTAACTGCTTGTAACCGCCAGTTTAGTGGTATGTTTCTTTTATAACCTAAACATCAGTTATCAATTTGAAAATTCAAGATAAGAATATTGATTTATTCAAATGGATTAGCAGTTAATTAGGCAGATGTCGTTCGGTGATTGGATTGAAGACGGTTAAAGCAGTTTTCTCTCATCCAGTAAAGCACAAATGTTCCAAACAAATTTCAGAAGCTTATGACACTTGTAAACCATTCATTGGATACGGATGGGAGGCAGTTATTCTTCAAATCTATAAATAGAGGAAAGACTCTCCATGCAAAAGGTCCACGACCTCACTAGACACACGTCTTTATGCATATCTTTATTTTATCTCTCCTCACCTCAATGTATCTCTTAACTTAGAAATTCTTTTCTCATCCCATATTCTCTTTCTTTTCGTCTAAGATCTCTCTCCCTCTCTCTTCTATCCTTTTCGTCTAAAATCTCTCTCCCTCTCTCTTCTATCCTCATCTGTCTGATTGCTTCGAAGGATTTTAACAGAAGTGTATAATTGTTGTACCAGAAATGGAGGTAATAATATGATTATGTGGTTTCTTCGAAACATTTTATTTATTACTTTACTTGTTACATTTCGAGTTATTTATAATTATTTTGCCTTATTTGATTAATTAAAAGTCCTCTTCATTGAGGCAAAACCGAATTCTCACAATTGCCTGATTATAATATTTTGGCTCGATTAACTTCGAACCAATCTTTTACCTTGAAACGGTGTAAGGTCAACATTTCTGGCACGCCCCCCACTTCAAACCATACGTGTGCAGTTACCACCTTGAAGATTTCCTGAGTGAACATCTTTTTTGGCACGCCCGGTGGGACTATTAAGGCAAAATATAAAATCTTCTTACTATGATGACAAGAAGATTTAAACAAACAGAATCTTCAAATCAAGGTGAGACCAGGCCAGAAGATGGCCTTGAAGCCATTCTTGAAGATCGAAATTTATTGCAAAATGAAGAAAACTCAAGGGTTGAAGCTAGTATAGAAAGAGTTAATTTACAGAACACTAATCCAGAAACTCTGTCGCAGTTAAGCAGTACAAGTTTCTGAGATATTTTGGCCTATAGTGGCTGAAATTACTCAACAATTACAGCAAACCATTATAAATACTATGAACAAACAATGTACTTCTGTAAATGAAGATATTTATAATGGTTCACGAAAGAAACAAGCTGTTGTCCCGAACTCACCAGGAAGTTCATTATTGGGTGTTCCCCCTCAAGTGAATTTGGAACTCGGGGGGTCGGTAGGTACAAGGCCAATTTATGGCCATAGTGAAAAGGCAAAGCCAACTTATAGCCAAAGGAGTATATAAGGCCAATCTATGGCCAGAATGAGAATATAAGGCCAATAAATGGCTTTAGTGATATAAATAAGTCAAAAACAGTGATGAATGCTCAACAAAATGAGTTTATATTTCCTACGATTGTAAATGTTAATAAAACAAGTAGTAGTTCATTTGAAATGAACAAAATGAATAGTAAATTTCACTATGATGAATTTACTAATCAGCCCATAAAGTTTAGTTATAATGATGTTCATAAAAATGTTTCACATCATTTAGATTCAAATCAATTCACAAATCCTTTGTATGATAGTACCAATGAACTCGGGGGGTTGATAGGGAGAAAATCTAGTGATTATGAAGGAAACAAAGTGAATCAAAGTCAAAATAAAAACTTTAGGGTGCTTCAAAATCAAAATGTTAATACAAACATACCCGGAAATCAACCCATTATGGCAACTAGAAATCAACTTCTTGAATTAATTCAAGAGACATATGGACCTCTTAACAGAAATATTCAGATCTCATTATATCGGAAGCCATATCCAGATTGGATTGATAGGACATATGAATTTCCAAGAGGGTATAAAGTCCCAGAATGAGCTTTATTCTTTAGTGAAGGAGAACAATCAACTATAGAGTATATTGGGAGGTTCACTAGACAGTGTGGTGAAGCTGGAAATAATGGTTTTTGGAAACTTCGATTGTTTTCAAATTCATTAACCGGAAATGCATTTATTTGGTATGTAAATCTCCCACCAGGTTCTATTCAAAATTGGGTACAATTAGAAGATATGTTCCACACTCAGTTTTTTAGAACTGATCCTGAAGTTTCCATGGCTGATTTAGCCAGACTTAGACAAAGACCTAATGAAAAAGCTTCACAATTTATTCATAGGTTTAAGAAAGCAAAAAATAGATGCAGAATTAGCTTACCTGAAAATGAATTTGTCAAGTTAGCTCAGAATGGTTTAGAGTTTGAGTTAAGAAAGAAATTTGATGGAATAGAGTTCAAGGATCTCATGGAATTAACTACCAAGGTGTCGAGATATGAAACTTTGTTAAAATAAGAATATCAAAGACAATGTTCATCTTTTAAGAGTTATTATTATGATCCAAATTATGAGGTAGATGCTGCTGAGATAATCGGCAAATCACCATTTACTTGTGATGCATTAATAAAGATAGATAGTAAAACAAGTTACCAGGCAAAGAAAAATGCTTCGAATGAATCTTCGAGGCAATATTCTTTTGATATTTCAAAAGTAGAATCTATTTTTGACCATATGTTAAATGGTCAATTCATAAAATTGCCTAAGGGTCATAAAATTCCAAATTTTGAAGAAATAGGAAATAAAGAATATTGCAAATGGCATAATTCTTGGAGACACTCAACAAATAATTGTATTGTATTTAGAAATGTAATACAAGAACAAATTCAAAAGGGGAATTTAAAGTTCCCTGACAAAGGTGATGAATCCATGGGTATTGATAATGATCATTGCCCTTCGATTCAAGAAGTTGAAGTCGAATTCCATGATGTTCATTTTCCATTTGAAAGATATACAGATCAAAGAGAAAAAAATAATTAAAATGTCCATAATTGGAAAACATTATTGTTTGGAATTGACAAAATTACTTTTATTCGATTCATGTCATAGGAAAGTCGAATTGAAGAAGAAAATAAGTCAATTCATTCAGAAGAAAATGAAAGTGAATTTACTCCAGGAGATTCACAGAGTGGAATGAAAAAAATTATTTGTTGAGATGCATAATGCTGAATTTCCTACCTGGAAGAATAAGAAGAGATTAATCCATAATCCATAATCTAAGAGTTTGATAATTAGATCCAAAGCAGAAACAGAAACAGAATTACCAATGTTTGAAGATCCTTTGATGTCAACTGCATCAAAGCAGGATCGAGAGATTCTCAAGCAATTATGTTCTAAATGTAGTGAAGAGTATGTTAGAGCGGCTGAAAAAGATAATTCATATGTGGGAAAGGTAGATCATTCCGTGAAGCCATGAGAGAAAGGTAAATGAGAAGTAAGTTATCCTAAACCTCCATATGTTAATCATCCACATCATAAATTCTTTTATGAACCTTTTTATCCACCTAAGAACTACCAAAAGAATTTTCAGTACTTTAGGCCTGGTTATGTTAACAAACCAAATTTTAATCAACAAAATTTTGATTTGAGAGACAATAATCATTTTTATAAACCAAAGGTGCCTAATCCCAACCAGCCTAATTTCAAAGGGTGTACTCTAGACCATGGAAAGAATGCAGGTGTTTTTACAGGAGAAAGACAGACTTCGAGTCAACAAGGTAAGCCGAAGTTAGTTATTCCACCAAAGGTGCCCATCGACAATTGATATATTTTAATACATCCAAAAACCCAAGAGATGGAATACTGACCGTTTATGTCCAAAGCTCAAAAAAGAAGATTGCAACGGAAGTATGCCAAAATGTAAGAGAATGTTAACATAAATATTCAAAAAAATGTAGAATCTTCAAAGCCCAATCCAAGGTTCAAAATGAAGACTATGAAAGATGAAAAGGAGAAGCATATGACATTGGTTGATGAGAACAAGTTATCCTCGATCATTGAGCAATGCAAGGAGGCAATGGAAATTGATGAAGAAAATCCAAATGATGTTCAAATGGATACTTCAAAAGAAATCAACTTTCTTGAAGATCAAGAATTTGATCTGATGATAGAAGAAGCAAATGTCAACATGGCTTTCACTTTACCAATCTCTTTCGAGGCAAAACCAGGCAAAGCAATTGCATTGATGGAGATGTTGAGAATACTCAAGGTTTCTGTCCTGAAATCGTGGAATCTGAAGTTGAACTTTAAGCCCATGGTAAAGTTTATAAATTTGTAAAACCAACTTCTCAGATGACTAAGCATCTAAAACCCCTATATGTAAAGGCATATATTAATGGTTGCCCACTAAATAGAATTTTAGTAGACAATGGAGCAGCTGTTAATATAATGCCTATTACTACTTTAAAAAAAACTTAATTTAGAAGAAAATAAGTTGCTTCCAACAGAGGTTGTAATCTCTGGACTTGCTGGAAGTAAAAAAAAAAGCAAAGGGGATTTTGCCTGTCGAATTAATTGTTGGTTCGAAGGCCACGATGACTGCATTTTTTGTTGTTGAAGGAAATTCAAATTATAATGCACTATTAGGTAGAGATTGGATACATGCTAACAAATGTATTCCATCTTCAATGCATCAACAACTAATTCATTTGAATGAAAATGCAGAGTTTGAGATGGTGGAAGCTGATCGAAAACCATTCAGTGTAGCTTCGAACGTAATGGAAGCTAGGCTTTATGAAAAGCCCATTGGTCCGGTTGATTTAAGTAAAATTCCTTCAGTTAATGAAGACAAAATTTGGGAAGATGCACTTTGTCACTTCATAGGACCAGTTAGTGGTCCGGAAAAAATGGATGATGAATCAAATGCCTAATCTCTCTAAGAGATTAGAAACTGAGGCTGTTTATGCGGCCTTAGAAAAAGTGGCTGTACAAGCCATTCATTCGAAGCTTTTGGATGAATAACTAATTCATGCGGGATGGAATGAAGGTATTCTGGAAGATGAACATGACCAGTCAAAGGTTGTATTTGATAATGATGTTTCTCTAGTTTCTGAACAATCTTTTAATTTAAAGTTACAAAATATTGATACTTTGTTAGAAGTTAATTTAGGAAGTGATACTTGTTCGAAGACAATTTTCATTAGTAATTTCTTACATGTTTTAACTAAGGAGAAGCTTATATCTGTGTTAAAAGAGTACAAGGATTGCTTTGCATGGGACTACTATGAAATGTCAGGTTTAGACAGGTCTTTGGTTGAGCACAAGTTGCCGATTAAGGAAGGCTTCAAACCATTCAAGCAGGAATCTCGAAGACTTGCTCCAAAGGTCATCCCAAAGATTAAAGAAGAAATTGAAAGATTGTTGAAAGCGGGTTTTATCCGAACAGCCAGGTATGTTGAATGGGTTTCTAATATAGTTCCTGTGATTAAAAAGAATGGTAAATTGAGAGTTTGTATTGATTTTAGAAATCTTAATTTGGCTACTCCAAAAGACGAATACCCGATGACTGTTGTGGATTTATTGATAGATGAAGTAGCTGGACATCAAATAATGTCATTTATGGATGGACATTCAGGATATAATCAAATATATATCGCTGAAGAAGATGTCCATAAAACTGCATTCTGATGTCCTGGAAGTATTGGTACTTTTGAATGGATTGTAATGCCTTTTGGATTGAAGAATGCAGGAGCTACTTATCAAAGAGCTACGAATGTTATTTTTCATGATATGATAGGTGATTTTCTAGAATATTATATTGATGATATAGCTATTAAATCAAATAATATAGAAAATCATCTAGAATATTTAGAAAAAGTATTTAAAAGAATGAGATTTTACAAGTTGAAAATGAATCCACAGAAGTGTGCCTTTGGTGTCAGTGCTGGAAATTTCCTAGGCTATCTAGTGCACAAAAAAGGCATTGGAGTAGATTCAAATAAAGCAAGAGCAATTATTAATGCAAAACCTCCCTCTAATAAAAAAGAGTTGCAAAGATTTTTAGGGTAATTAAATTTCCTTCGAAGGTTCATTTCAAATGCTGCAGGAAAAACTAGAGTGTTCTCTTCACTTTTGAAGTTGCGAAATGAGGATGAATACAATTGGAATGAAGAGCACCAGAAGGCATTCGAAGCAATCAAAACTTATTTGATTAATCCACCTGTTTTGATGCCACTAAGGTTGGATAAACCTTTGAAGTTGTATATTTCAGCAGCTGAAGAATCCATTGGCTGTCTTTTAGCACAAGATAATGATGAATTTAGAGAACAAGCCATATATTACTCTAGTAGGGCCTTGAATTGTATTGAATGCAAATATTCTTCAATTGAAAAGTTGTGTCTTACACTGTATTTTGCTGCAATGAAACTTAGATATTATCTGCTTCCAAGGAATGTGATTGTCCTATCGAAATTCAATTTAATAAAGTATATATTATCTAGACATTTGCTTAACAACAGAATTGGAAAATGGATTCTAGCATTAATAGAATTTACTTTTGTTTATATGCCTCAAAAGGCTATGAAAGGTCAAGCCTTAGAGGACTTTTTGGCTGATCATCCATGCCTTGATATAAAGCAAGAAGAGTTTGATTCTTTTAGTATTGGTTTTGCTCCGTGGAGAGTGTGCATGGTTTGATGGTTCGAAGACAAACCAATCTTCTGGGATTAGAGTTGTTATTGAATCTCCTAATGGAATTAAGAATAAGTTTAGTCTTAAACTTGAATACAATGGAACCAACAATCAAGCTGAATATGAAGCTTTAGTATTTGGTTTAGAAATACTAAAGGAATGGAAAGCCGAAATGATTGAAGTTATGGGAGACTCTCAATTAATTGTAAACCAAGTGAAAGGAGAATATAAATGCTTAAGCCCCATTTTAATCCCTTATTATTTGAGTGTTGTACATTTGTTATGTAATTTTGATGATGCAGTCATCGATTACATACCAAGATTTATGAACAAAGAGGCTAACAGTTTAGCCCAAATTGCTTTGGGTTTTAAAGAAAATCCTTGGGAAGAAGAAATTTATTTTGAAAATAAAAAGAAAATATTGCCTTCTTTATTGGATAAAGGTTTACCTCTGGAGGTAAATGAAATTCAAATTGTTAAAGAAGATTGGAAAACTCCAATAATAAATTTTCTTTCTAACCCAAATGCTGAATCAACAAGGGCAACAAGGCTTAAAGCTATTAAATATATTTTATATGATGATATATTATACAAAAAAGGAGCTGATGGTTTGTTACTTAGATGCCCAAGTTTAAAAGAATCCATGAAAATAATGGGTGAAGTCCATGAAGGAACTTGTGGTGCACACCAACCTGGTATTAAAATGAGATGGTTGATTTGAAGACACGGGTTTTATTGGCCTTCTATTCTCAAAGATTGTATTGAATATGCTAAGGGTTGTCAAGCTTGCCAAAAACATGGCAACTTACATCATAGATCAGCAATTGAATTAAATTCCATTATCAAACCATGGCCATTCAGAGGTTGGGCAATGGATTTAATAGGGAAGTTTTTTCCCCCTTAATCCAAACAACATTCTTTTATCATTGTTGCAACTGATTATTTTACGAAATGGGTTGAAGCAAAACCCATAGTTTCAATAAATCAGTGTGATGTTATAAATTTCATAAAAGAGATAATGAGTAGGTTTGGAATTCCTCAAACCATAACTGTAGATCAAGGCAGTGTATTTGTGGGTAGTGAAGTCAAAGATTTCGTTGATCAATATGAAATTACTTTGATTCATTCAACTCCTTATTATGCCCAGGCTAATGGTCAAGCTGAATCTTCAAATAAAACTATCAAACAAACTATGCAGAAGATGATTGAAGATAACCCAAGGGAATGGCATGAATTGTTGTTGGAAGTTTTGTGGGCCTATAGAACTTCGAAACGTTCTAGTACTGGAACAACTCCATATGCATTAACATATGGACATGATGCAGTACTCCCAATGGAAATAAACGTAAATTCATTAAGAGTAACCAAACAACATCAATTGTCTTTTGAAGATTACTATCAATCCATGTATATGGAACTTGAGAACATTGATGAAGAAAGGGTTGATGCACTTAATCAAATTCAAATTCAAAAGAAAAATGCTATAAGAGCCTATAACAAGAGGGTTAAAATCAAAACCTTTGCAGAAGGCGATTTGGTATGGAAAACTATTTTACCGATTGGATTGAAAGATCAAAAATTTGGGAAATGGTCACCAAATTGGGAAGAGCCATTTCAAATCCATCGAATTTTAAAAGGAGGTGCATACCATTTAAGAGGAATGAATGGGTATGTACACAATAAGAAAATTAATGGAAGGTTCTTGAAAGAATATTTTCCAACAATTTGGGAGAATAGAAAAATGTAACATACATAAAAGAAAATATATTCATAAAGGTTCAAAGCACATGTTTACATAAGAGCAACTATGGAATTGTTTCAAATACATCCTTTTTTCTAAAAAAACTGCAGAGATTTCTTGAAGCTTTCCCATTCAGCACTGTTGTTGTCCAAGTATTGCAGGTGTCCTTTCTTCTTTTTAGCTATTTGTGGATTGTTGTCAAGATGAAATTTCAATTTTTCTTTTGTTGGAAGAGCTTTAGTTTTCAAATCCAGAAGTTTCTCTTGACTCGAAGTTTTCTCAGTCTGAAGATCCTGGAGTTCCTTTTGAAGAGCTTGAATTTTTGAATCAATTTGTTGAAGAGTATGATCTACTTTTTTTTGAGAATTCAGATTGGTCTTCAATGTATTAGAAAAGAGATGCATTTCTTCTAAAGTCTCATTGCATTGAGCCAAGTCATTTCTTATTTCTTCATGATTCTTGATGAGAGTAATCATATGAGTAATCAAATACTTCAAATTAGTAGGAGACCCTGGAGATGCATTTTGCAGATCTTGCAGAAGATCATTACATTGTGCTATGACTTCATCTCGAAGCTCAGTTTGGCTCAAATCATTCAAAGAAATAGAAGAACATTTTTGAAACAAAGACTTGGTTTTGGTTGAATAAGGGTGGACGGTCAAGACTTCCATTGGTTCATCCTCAGGAGTTTGAACAGCAGAAGCAGCTAATTCAACCAGTTCAAGAGTATCATCAATATCTGAAGATAATGCATCGAAAGGAGATATCTTCATTTGATCAATGAGAACTTTTGCAGGTGTTTCTTCTTCTTGATTTTTTACCTGCAGGAAAGAAATTATGTGTTATTTAAGGACTTTACGATAATTGATACAGTTTTAAATTGAAAAATATTCACCTCAGCTAGAACTTCACAAGTTAACAGCTTGACAGGAGAACTCATATGAATATCTTGAGAAACTGGAGGAGTTGGGATGTTTTCCAAATCATTGAACTTGACAGGTGTAGATGACTGTGTCAATAAATCAAAGGTAAATATTTGATTTATATTTTTGTAATCAAAATATATGAGATATATAAACTCACAAAAATGGCGGTGGCTTGAAGAGCTGCATGATATTCTGGAGGCATTGCCTCGAAATGTAAAGCCATTTTTTGAAGCAATTCATGTATCTGAAATATGAAAAATATTAATAAATCAGATAAAGGTAAATACAACAAGGTTTGTTTGATGAACTTGTATTTCTTACCTCTGGAGATACTGATAATGAAGGAGTAGCAAGAGTTGAAGGAAGAGCCTCTGAATGTGAAGAAACCTGAAGAAAAGTATGATTAGAATACAAAAACAGAATGTCTTAGACAAGTATTGGCAGAATTTAAAATAAGTATGGTAATTTACTTGGAAACTGGCAATATGGCCAGAAGTATCCATCACTGCCAAAGGAATTGGAGACAAAATTTCTTTGGAAGGTTCTTTTTCTTTTTCAACCTGTTTTTGTCTTTTTCTTTGTTTCTTTTGTTTCTTCCTCTCTGCTTTTGCTTCATAAAAGGCTATTTTAGCCTCCAGTTCTTCAATTCTTTCTTTCTCTTTCCTTAATTGTTTCTCTTTCTTTTTCTCTTCTTTTCTTTTTCTTTTTCTTTCTTGTTTTAACAAGTCTTCTTGAGGATCAGCAACAGGATTGGAAATTTCTTGAGAAATAGCAATGTGCTCTGGAAGTTGGGAAGGACTGTGGAGAGCCTTAGTCCTTTGCTCAGGAAAAAGGTCAAGATACATTTTCTCTTTCCCTTTCTCAGGTATAACAGTAGGAGAAATTTGGGATGCAAGCACAATTGGAGGCTCTTGGATTGGGTTTTTTCTTCTTTGGACCAACTGAGGAGCCTCTTCTGTTTCTTTTTCACTATCCTCATCACTAATCACTATTTCTGATGAATCAGTGATGGTAGTTTTTGGCCTTGCTTGACTAAGAAGTCTTTGACCTTCATTTACAATGTTTTTATTAATAAACTCTTTATAGTTTGAATAAAATATATGTATGTGTGTTAATAAATACTTACTTTTCCTTTTACTTGGAGAGATTTGTTCAATTTCTTTGACTTTCTTCTCTTTTTTCATTTTCTTCACTGGAACTTGAGTTGAAAGCAAAGAAGCTGTCTTTTCTGAAGTTTCCTCATCAACCGAAGTAGTTGAATGAAGTTCAAATGGGAACAGGACTTGTGCTAGATTTGGAACATCAAAGCTACCATATGCTTGTTGTCAATTGGTTTCCCACCAAGTCTCAAAATAGTTCTCAGTAATGTTTGATTTACCAAATTGGAAGAAACGAAAACTATTTTTTGACTTAGAATAAAGAGTTTGGATGCTTTGGATCTGTTCAGTTGATTTGAAAGTTATTCTCCGAGAAGCAACTGGATTGAATGAACTAACATATGGAAGATGAATGGCTTGAAGAATGCCAAATTGCCTTGCAAAAAGATTGGGCAGGTATGGTTCACTCTGGGATTCAAGAAATTGTGCTCTACCTCTAGTAGCAAAAGAAAAAACAATGAGGTCTCTACTGATCAGAAAACTTGCCCAAGAATTTGTCACATATGAGGGGTAAGTCTCTTGATGCTGAACATTTTTAATTTTTTTTATCCATTGGGGTCCAATCTTTGGATCGAAGAATGGTTGAAAGACAGAAGCATTCCTTCGAAGATCCAGTTTGATAAAGAAATTTAAGTAGTTTTCAAAAGAAAAAGAAGGAACACTTTCAGTTATTATCATTCTCTCACCAAAGTTAACAAAAGTCTGCTCTTTCAAGTCAATTAAGTTAGGCCGAATTTCAGGAAAATATGCATACAGCCAAAATTGTAGAATCCAAAAGGGACCTCCCATTTGATAAGACAATTTTTTGGAATGCATTTCTTGACACCTTGTATAAAGATTGGCCAAAAGAAAAGGAGTTGAAGCAATGGTTTGCTTTGAAGACAGAGCTTTAACCAAATAAAGGAATTCTTGAGCTATTCTTTGAGAAGAAGAACAAATCAGAAATCTGTTGATCCAAAAAAGAAGAAAAGAAATATATTCTTGTTTTGAAAATTTCTTGGGATCATTCTTCATTTCAGCTTTAATAAAGGCAGAATAGCTAAGGTCTTTGCTCGAAGGGAAGTTATAAGTTGAAGATTGACCTTCAGCCAAAAAAGTAGTAACTTCAGATCCGAAAGGAAATACGCTGGTAATTTCACAAACATCCATTATTGCTGGAGACATGGAACCACATGGAAAGTGAAAACAGTTAAACGTGGGAGACCAAAAACATAAAGCAGCCGCAAGAAGCTTACCATTGCATTGGAAGCCCCTAGTAGATAAAGTGATAGCATCATGAATTCCTATCTCATGTCATTCTTGTTCTTTAAAGCTTCTAACCCGTTCGACCCAAGCATTCCACCCTGTTTCTACTTTGGGCCAATGTCTAATGGGTCTTCCATCCCATTCAAGCTTCTTACTCTGTTGAAATAAGATTTGTTGTTCTTCAGGGAATGAAAAGTGAGGGGTGAAATCTTTGTGGATTTCTCTTTTAAAAGATGGCCCTAAAAATGTATATTTGGCATTAGATGAATAAGGGTTTAGAATGAGAGGGTAAACATCTTCAGATCGATATTTTAGGGTTTCATTGAAAAGTTGCGAGAACACAAGAGAAGAAGATGGTTCTACAGTTGAAGGTGCAGAAGAAGAAGATGCTATTGATGATTCAATGGAAGGTTGGCAATATAGAAACATAAAAAGTCGAAGAACTCAGTTTGTAGTTCTTTAAAAGCAAAAAACGATGGTAGTGTAGCAGAGTCGAAAAGACGTGGGGCTATCCGATCAATTCAAAACTCTTTAAAAAAAGGGGGTTTCTCGTGATGCGGGGGGTATGTTTACTATTAAAATAACCGCCCAATAAAATGCAGACACGTGTTGGATATTTTTAAAGAAGACAGTTTTTAATTCCTTGGACTAATAAGAAAATAGCATATAATGAAGTGCAGCACATCAGATTACAATGTTGAGATAACTGCTTGTAACCACCAATTTAGTGGTGTGTTTCTTTTATAACCTAAACAGCAGTTATCAATTTGAAAATTCAAGATAAGAATATTGATTTATTCAAATGGATTAGCAGTTAATTAGGCAGATGTCGTTCAGTGATTGGATTGAAGACGGTTGAAGCAGTTTTCTCTCATCCAGTAAAGCACAAATGTTCCAAACAAATT
>JAESVK010000337.1:235572-253042 GCA_017140935.1 Hamamelis virginiana | reverse complement strand
ATAGGAATATATATCATGTTTTGCAGAGTAGCTAGGCTATCAATCTATCATCATATCAGAGTCTGTGATTTCACATTAAAGGACGGACAATTTAAACTTACACTTAACCCTGTAAATAGTTTAGACAACATTTTTAACATGTAAATTGACTTGACAAACATCAATTCTTTGTAGGTCTTTTTGCGTTAGCTTTTTTTAAAATCACTTTTAGAGATTAAAATTCCATTTGATTTAAGAGATGAGATAAAAATCACTTTTAGACAACTTGAAGGGTGATAGAATGGATGGCAAAATTTTCATACTATAAGTGCTTATGGCAAAAATTAGGAGTTCTTATTTTTATCACAATAACTTCTAATATGAAAATTTTGATATGTAAAGATATAGTATGAACAAAATATGTGAAGAAATTTTTTTCTGGAAGTGAGTTTAGAAAAAGCTAACTCAAACGAGGCTTTATATATATTAGATTGATTGACACAATTATGATAAAAAATTAGGGGTTCTGATTTTTTTTTTTTTTTCATGTAATGTATTAAACTACATACTATATATATATATATATATGCTTTGCTAGTAATCGGAGACATATTTAATTACTAAAATCATAAACTAAAAGAAAACGTAACAATAAAAAACAAATGCTAAATAACATAACATACATAACCAATATAACTATCTTCATCAATTATAAAATAACATTTCAATATCTCATATCTCATAAGTTATTTTTTTGGCCATTTGAGTTAATAATAATAACAGTAATAAATTGAGGAGAAAAAATAAATAAATAAAAGACTTAGTGGTATAAAATGCTTAAGTGAGAGACTTATGGATGGATAATTATAAAATTATTTATTTTTTTCTTTTGAGCCCCACTATTGATTTTTTTATCAAAGAATGATAGTCTAATTACATTTAAAATTTGTTTTGTTCATCAGATGCCATATGCTTTCATGGGAGAACGGCTCTTGTTACATTAAAATAAAATAAAATTCATCATATGGCTAGAATAGTAGCATGGGAGAGGGGACCCTTGGTTTTCAAATAAAATTGGGGGCCCAAAGCGAGCACATTGCTCGCATTGCCTCAGGCCGACCTTGCTAAAAACTCTTAGTAGTTGTACCACAAATCTAAATTTAAATCCTACATCCATCAGAGTAAGGGGATTTTTAGAAAAGTTAAAGAAATAATTCATCAAAGTGAGTCCGGATTTGGTATTGCTATTTCAAAATTCAACATGTGTTGAAGTTGCACATCTGCACGTCATTAATTCATGAAAAATGCTATGCATCGTTACAACGTATCACTACAAGATGCAAGAAACAAGGACTGTGAATTTTTAAAAATAACCATTGGTGATTTTCCAAAACTGCCCTCATTTTTTTTTTTTTTGTAGTGATTCGTTGTAACGATGTATATCATTGCTCTTAATTTATAGCCATACAATTGTTTATTTTAATGACATGTCACTCATCCATACTATATTAACACATGCTGATATTTTAAAATTGAGCAACAAATTTGGACCCCAAGAGACATCTCATAATTCAACTAATTTACTAAAAAAATGAAATAAACATAACCAAGTTTGATAAGGTTTACCTTGGTTTACAAATGAGCCGAGTTGAACCGAGTTTTGGGTTGCTCAAGCTTGACTTAGTCAAAAGCTAGATTATTTAAGTTCAAGCTGAGCTCAAGCTTAAGCTAATTGAGTCGAGCCTTAGTATGTTTGAGCTTCGTTCATTTATTATTGACCTTGTTCACGAACTATTCATGAACCGCCTGATTCATTTGCAACTTTAAATTATAGGAATTTATATTGAGAATAAAAAAATAAAGCAAAAAATAAAAGTCATGTATATATTGAACTTAGTCAAGCCTCAATGATAAATATTTATATTAGTCTAAATACAAGATTATTCATGAGTCTATTAACAAACTTATTCATGAATACAAGCGAGTTAAACCTAGGTGTGCTTGAGTTTTCTTTATTTATTAAATGAGCCTAAATTTTAGGCTTAAACTTGACTTATTTACTAAACAAACAAATCCGAACAAACCCTTATTAAATATATTTGCAATTAACTCACAGAAAACTTGGTTCATTTGCACCTTAGGTATATACCTTTTTTGTACGCACGGATGAAAACGCAACGAAAAGCGTCGTTTTAACAGGCACTGGTCGAAACGCCGAAAAAATGTACCGTTTTAGGCAGTCTGGCAGAGACATTCATGCGGAGCTGCTTGATCATCCTCCTGACATCTACTAGGGTTTTGACAGGTAACGAACTAACGATTGAATTTGTTTAAATCCCATACCAGCACATTATGGTTTGGTATGGGCTCTGGTGGATTTGGAGGGCACTTGTTCTTCTGCTATTGGTTACTGGAATTCATGGCTGGGGAAAGGAAGGGCACTACGCAACTTGTAAGATAGCTGAGGTAAATGCTTACATTATGTTTGAGATTTGCCATTTTTTTTAGCGGAACTGGGTGATAATCTGTGAATTTATATTGATATATGAATATGGGTATGTTTGTTTTGCCATCTTTAAGCTATTGCCTGATTGGGGAAAAAAACAAACAAACAAACCCAGTTTGATAGCTAAGGTAAATGCTTACATAATGTTTTAGATTTGTGAGTTTTCGCGGACTTGAGTGATACTCTGTGAATGTTTATTAGTGATATCTGAAAATGGGTACGTTTGTTTTGCGATATTTAAGCTATTGCCTGAATAAAAAAACCGACTTTGTATTTGTATGTGGTTGTTGAACTAGTGCTTTAGTTTAAATTTACAAAGCACTTTGTGTACAACTTAGCCTAGTTAAGTGTTCTATCGAAAGATTCATTGTTTTTTTTTTTTTTTTCATCATGAAGACCTGGCTAGGATGGACAGATGTAAAATCTGTAACTGAGAAGAGCAGGTTTTGTTAGGTGAGATTGTGAAATTGGGCGGCAGGGAGGATTAGAAGTTTCCATCCCCATCTTCCACTTTGTTTTTAGCTTGAAGCGCTTCATTAAACTACTTAGAATGTGCTTAGGAAGGGTGCTTAAGAGTGGCTTCATATCTAGAGTGAGAAATTTCTAAGTTGGGTTTGGCAAACGAAAGAAATTGGGGTTGGGTGTGGGGAGTTAACACCCTAGTGCTTGGAAATTTGATGTTTTGCTTTTGGATCTTTAAGGGATTCCTCACTGAAGATGCTTTAGTGGCGGTGAAAGCATTGCTTCCTGATAATGCTGATGGTGATCTTGCTGCTGTTTGCTCTTGGCCTGATGAGATAAAACACAACTTCCACTGGCGTTGGAGTGGCCCTTTACACTATGTAGACACACCGGATTTCAGGTGTAACTATGGTTACTGCAGTAAGTTTGATTATGCTTGTTTTCCCAAAATCATCCATTCAATTCTTTTAGCTAGTAAATTATTAATGTGAGCTTCTCAAATATAGAGTAATAATACTAGCCCTTGTGCTATTATCATAAGTAGCCTATGCTTCCTTATAACATCTGTAGCATGTACTCTATGATCTAAGCAGTTGAGTTGATGGTCCACATTGTATAGTTTTTCTATGGTTGAGAGGGAAGCCTTAACATCTCAATTGAGTGGATTATTATCCACAATTTCAATAATGTTGTTGATATTGGTGGCAGGTTGATTAGGAGATAGTTTCCATAATCTTATTTTTAGTATATAAAAAAAAAAAAACCATCTACTTTTGGAGTCTGCGGTCTTTCCACTTCCTGTTTGCATTTTTTTGGGGGGTTCTCTCTTTTTTGGTCAACTTCTTTGATTTGAGTTCTGTAAACCATGCTGTTTCTCTCTCTAGCTCTCTCATTATCTGTGAAACTAACACAAATTTCCATAGAAGTTAACTTTACAAATATTTCTAGAAGATAACTTCTCCTTGGTTGTATTAAAATCTTGATCTATGCCTGGATTTGGCAGCTAAATAGACACTGAGGGGTAATAATTTATGATATACAATTAACTTCTCTTAATTTCTGATATACAAATAACTGCTCCAAGTTGAAAACCCTAATTCAGAAATTGTTATTCTGTTATTCTCACAAAATGATCCGTTTCCACCCTTCTTATAGGAGACTGCCACGATTCCAGTGGACATAAAGATAGATGTGTTACTGGAGCAATTTTCAACTATACAATGCAACTTACGTCGGGTTATTATAACTCCAACTCAGAAATGAAATGTAAGAACTACTAAATTACTTGGTATTATGCTGGCTTAGATGATGAGGACTCTTCATCTGTTAATTACAGACAATTTGACGGAGGCACTCATGTTCTTATCACATTTTATTGGGGACATCCATCAGGTATGTTCTTCATAGTAGCACCTTAGAAATTTGAACAAGTACTAAGGCACTCATAGTTTTTATTTACTAGTTCAAATTGTACTTTTTCCTCTGAGTTTTCCAGAACCAACTTTATATTAAAAATTCATACCGATGAAAAGTGAAAATCTAAGATAAGTACATATTTTGTCATAACTTCTGGTTGTGTGATGACAGCCTTTACATGTTGGTTTCACTGGAGATGAAGGCGGGAACACAATAACAGTCCGTTGGTATCGGAGGAAGACTAATTTGCACCATGTACGTGCTGACTTAATTTGTTCTGTTTTTTATTCATGTAATTTTATTTTGATTTATAAATCATGGAACTTATTCCTTCCCTTTTTTCTTTTTCCTTTTCTCTTTTCCCCCTTTGCTCTAGTTATTCTTGTCCGCTTCTTTTAATTCTTTTGAATACAATGGTAAGATGTCATATACCAAGACACAGTAGGTTTGGGTCCAATACAATACAACATTGGTTAATCTTAGGCTATAAGATTTTTCCTCATTCAAGAAAATAAGGGAAAATTTGTAAGCAGAAGAAGCTTTTCAAGGGAGATATGGTATTCAATCAGATCAATCTTTAGTGTGCTAACATCCTACATTGAATTCCTCTGGATGATGCTCATCATATGGTCCTTGTTCTGCCTATTTATTAATGTTTTTTCTGGTGCCTATCATATAATTGAGGTTTTCTGCCTTCTGTTCAATTATTCCATATTATGCCAGGTATGGGATAATATGATCATTGAATCTGCCCTGAAGACATTCTACGGTAAAGATCTTGAAATCATGATACAAGCTATTCAAGGGAACATTACGGTATTCCTTTCCTTCTTCCTTTTATATGTATGTATGCAAATGCAATAATTACATGTATTAGAAACATTGCTAATTCCGAAGGGACAACAACCTGTATCGAGACAAATCCAATATAATTTTTTGTTGTTTTATAAACTTCTGATAAATAGACACATACATATTTATAAGATAACTGGACGACAGTGTGACATCTTATTTAAATAAACACTAGTTTAATTTTTACTTTACCAGGTGGGCCAAATAAGAAACTGCTATAGCTGGCTCTTTTAGGTACTTGAATATTTCCTAACCGCTCTGATGCACGTCCAATTATTGCTTTTGTGAAACCTATATTGATTGGTCAGATCTCCCACAGAGATTATAAGTATAGAGTGGAGTCATCAAATGGAAGGTAATAGCAAAAGGATTTCCCACCGAAATATTCCTGCTTAAACCAAAAAATATTGATAAATTCAGTAGACTCCCGGTCTGTATTTTTCAGGAAATTCAGAGTTCTTGTATAGTTCTAGACTTCTAGCAGGATATTGGATGTTGCTGGACCCATCTCTTACCTGTATACCAGGCTTCTCTTTATTTTCTTGAATATTATGTATTTGATCCAGTTAACAATGAAGTAATAAGTGCTTATGAAGCCTACACCAGGCTTTGGGATTCATTTCTTGACATGGTGGTTTTAGTTTGTTTTGGAGTTGTGTGTGTGCATGCTCACATGCACTCATATGCTGCAGTGTAATATTTACTGTTCTTTTTCATTGTAAATAGGATGGTTGGTCCAATGACATATCATCATGGGAAAATTGCACATCTAATCAGACAGTTTGTCCAAACCCGTAAGTACATGTCCTTTCTTGTTGACTAGGATTTGTGTGTGTGTTCATGTATTTTGAATATGGCTTTGAGATGCTTGATTTTCTGACAGGCCTGCTATATGCATTCGCAGATAATGTATCACTGATACATACAGTGACATGAACAGATAAAAGTGTATGCTATTGATGTAGCTATTTCTTTTATGGTTTGTTTGATCTTCTCGCAGTGTTCTGATGTGCCAAATTACCAATTTATCACATACATTAAATATTAAACAAATTAAAGGGCTGCGTGGCGCGCGGGGGGGGGGGGGGGGGGGACGGCCCGGCAGGAAAAATATATTAATAAAATGAACGGGCAAAGGTAAAAAAAAAAATCAAAGCAAAAAAAAAAAAAAATTGTTATGTAATTAAGCCATGGTGCAAGTTTGAGTGGTAGTAATCTTTCCAGATAATAATAGAAACAGCTTAAAGTAGAAGTAAAAGATTAATTGTAGGAAAATAGAAAAAAGATTTTGGCATTGGTTAGCCATGTTGACATACATGTCCAAGTTAGTGTGTTCTGTGCTGCTAAAGAAGTTAGTTCTTTGTTAAGGTTTCTCATGGCTGAAGCTGGTTGAGAAAACATAGTTGTAGGTCCTCACAGCATAGAAAGATGCACACAGTTGTTTCAAAAAAATAATTTTCTCATCACAGAGCACACTGGTTTCATAACTGTGGAAGAAAAGAAATAAATTCCCATGTATCTATGTTATTAAGAGTTGAATGTATATAGAGTTTTAGTCTTTCAGACATGATTAGAATTTTCCTACTTTTGCAGCTATGCTTCTGAAAGCATTAGTTTGGCATGCAAGTTTGCCTACAGAAATGCCACTCCAGGATGCACTCTAGGAGGTATTTAATTGATTCTGGTTTCCTTTCCTAATTTATGACTGGTCTTTTGTGATACATATCTTTCATTTATTGTTATAAAAACAGATTAAATATGGAATTCTTAGGAATAGCATATTAATTTTTATGTAGTAATATTGCACTGTATATGGTTTGGCATAATTATGACTTAAACCCGCTGTGTCAGAACTCAGAAGTACTAAAATTCAGCAAGGTTCCATTTTTTTTTTCCAATGGACCCTCCCTCCCACCCCTGCACACACACACACACACAAATCAAATCTAAGGTGTAAAGAAATATCTTTTCCCATAGTCCAGAGCTAATTAAAGAGGTATGATAAATTTTCCCCAAGCTAAATTGCAAAGTACTAATCAAGATAATTGGAACCTTAAAGAGAAAATTAATTTTTCGGTGTTTTTCAACAAACAAATTTTGACAAAACATTTAAGAGAATTAATCAAGACAACTAGATACTTTGATGAAATGATGAAAAGAATGGCCATCTCTTCTGCTTAGGCTGTCCTTTATGTCATCTGTGCAGGTTTAATCTCATTGTTTGACTTCATTTTAAGCATAAGGCATGATGCTAACAATATTATCTATTGTATCACTAATAACTTACATGGAAAATGATCTAGAAGAAATTTTATTACTTTTTTAATATGACGAGAATTTTGCCACATGAAGCATTATTTGTTAACATTTCATTAAAAAAAATATTACAAAAGTTATAAGAATTCAATTGGCTGGCCAATTGCAACATCTCTGATTCTACATCATTTCTCATGGTTTGTCAGACTGTTGTTAAGTTAATTCTAGCTCCTGCACATGGCAAACTCAATCCGTCATTCCACCTGATGTATGCAACATACCACAACCCCAAGGCACTGCAAATGTGCCACAACAATGTCATATACTTGTATTATACGTCATCACTTCCCTGCACGATAAACTACCTGAATTACATTACATACAGCCATATCTGTTCTATATCTTGTTAATTTACCGCAATTGATGGTAGGACACTGCAAATGTTACTAGCTTCCCCAACACGAAAAACTACCTGATTTTCATTGGTTGGAGGCACCATCTGTTCTGTATCTCATTAATTTTTCCTTGTTTCTGTTGTGCTGTAGATGATTACTTTCTCTCTCGGCTGCCTGTTGTGGAGAAGCGGCTAGCCCAAGGTGGGGTCCGCTTGGCTGCAACCCTTAACCGTATCTTTGCTTCTCAACCAAAAATTGCTCAAGCGTAAAGATAAAGTAATCGATCAAGAAACATCTCTGATGCGGCTTCATACATAGCTTGAACTTCCCCATAAGCCATACCTCATTTACCAAATTAACTATTGCTTCTGTTATTGTCACCTCTTCTAAGACCATCCAAATATTCTACTTTAAGCTTCAACTCCAGAATCCATTCCTTTTTTAATTGCTGGGATGCCTTCTTTCATTCCAGAATATGCTCTATCTTGCTTGTGTTAAAGGTCAAACTTTTGGGGCACTCAAAATAGTGGAAATATTAAACTTGTACTCAATGTGAACCTATATCTTCTGAATTGTTTATATGTATATAAATATAGCTCATTCTGGTGGCCCATTGCTCATGTTATGTTAAATCAGATAGAAACAGAGCACCAAGTGATTTAAGCAGACAAGATGGGTAGGATTGGAGGTTTGTTGAGATTGTCTCCAAATGGGTTTGTTATTTTATTTAGTTTAACTGTCATTCTGGGTCCTGGGGTTCATGCCTGGAGCAAAGAGGGTCATATCATGACATGCCAGATTGCACAGGTAAAAAATGTTGATTCACTTCTTTTGGGTTTGAGGTTTCTTAGTGTAGTCTTGGTCTTGAAGAAAATCAGGTCCAGGAATTTTGAAAAACAAGAAAGTTTACTGTTGAAGTAACTAATTTGCTTTTGTACCAAGAAAAGAAATTCTTACAAAGTCCAAACTCCAAAGTGTTGAAAAACTTCTCTCTCTCTCTCTCTCTCTCTCTCTCTCTCTCTGTTTTTCTAAGTCATGTCAAATACTAAGAAATAGAAAGGTTCCTATGAGGGCATCCTCATTGTGTATTAATAAGCTCTCATCTTATTTGCCTGGTGATGTATGAATCTCAAGCCACACATATTGTTGGATTGAGGACCCTCCAAAGATCAGGCATAATTTTTTTTTATTTCTTTTTCTTAAGAAAAGTAATTGGATTTGATCACATGCTTCAATCAAAATTTGTTTTCCGATATCCTCTTATACTTTTCTTATCGAAAATGTTCATTAATATTGATAGGTGTATAAGTTTATTTTAACATATTTTGGATTGAATTTATAACAAAACTATATACTAGATGTAATAAAATGCAACCGGCATGATGGATAAATTTGCGTTTGGTTGTCAAGAAAGATGCGTTGGTATATCAATTATCAAACCTAATAGTTAATTAGCCTTGAAGTCTTTGTTGAGTTTGCTTTAATATTTATCAAAACCTAGCTCAAAGTAAGCCTCTCTCTCTCTCTCTCTCTCTCTCTCTCTCCATGCATGTGTGCATGTAGTTGTTATCACAGGCGCGCTTCTCGATCGTCCTTGAAAGGTTAATTATTTAATTTACAGGTTAAATTATAAAAACTAAAAAGATTATTACTGTATGAGGCTAATAACTGTTTCTTTGACAAACAACAGGCTCTTCTAGAGCCCAAGGCGGCAGAAGCTGTCCAAAATTTGTTACCTCACCATGTCGACGGCGACTTGTCGGCCCTCTGTACGTGGCCGGACCAAATCCGGCACTGGTACAAGTACCGGTGGACAAGCCCACTTCATTTCATCGATACTCCTGACAACGCTTGCACCTTCGATTATTCAAGTAAGAGTCACTTTTAATAATAATAATGATGATAATAATGTGAAGCTGATAATTAGTCGGTGATATATATATATAGGGGACTGCCAGGATCAGCATGGCGTGAAGGACATGTGTGTTGCTGGTGCTATAAAAAATTTCACCTCTCAGCTTCTGCACTACCAGGAGGGAACTGCCGATCGCCGGTGTAAGGAAATCCGGCCATTTGTTATAAATTTTGCATTTGTTTTCAAGATCGTTAACTGTTCAAAATTCTGTTTTTTGTTTTTTTATTTTTTTCTGCAGATAATTTAACTGAGGCCTTATTATTCTTATCACACTTCATGGGAGATATCCATCAGGTATATATAGGCACAGAGGGCTTCTATTTGAAGGTGCACCTTATGCAACTTTGCATAAGGTAATCTCTATGAGATCAAATTCAGATAATATTTTTAAAAACTAACGGTCGGATTAGATGAACTACTTACAAATTTTATGTTCATCAAAAATCACAGTAATCCAACGGTCAGTTTCTGAAAAATCTAATTGGAAAAAACTAGTGACATTTAAATATATATATATATATATATATATATATATATATATATATATATATATATATACAATTTTTCACTATGACAATTTTCATAAACTAACCCTCGTATTATCGTGATTTTTGGCAAACATCAAATTTATAAGCACTTCATCTAATCTAGCATTCAGTTTCTAAAAATATTTTATGCATTTGGCCCTATAGAGATTACCTTACACAAAATTGCATAAGGTGCACCTTATAATAGAGAAGTCTGTATATGTAAATTTCAAAGTCCCTTTTTATTTAATCTTGGTTGAAACCCAAAAAAAATTGAGGGAAATGGAAGGGAAAAAAAATATAAATTAAAATAAAATTGGTTTAGAAAAAAATCCAGTTCCAAGCAAAATTCAACATTTTCCTTTCCTTTCTCTCGTGATTGTTTCTGAAATCCAAACAAAACCTTTGGCCTTTTCGAAATTTGAAGGCTTAATTCAGATTTTGTTTCTTTTAGCCTATGCATGTTGGATTCACAAGCGACCAAGGAGGGAACACCATAGCATTGCGCTGGTACAGGCACAAATCTAATCTGCACCATGTTAGTACCAACAACTATTGATTGCTTTGATTTTATTATATTTTTAAGTTTGTATTCCAATTTTATCCTTCTAAAAGAAAAAGTCATTCTCTAGGTTATTTGATAAAGGAGGTATAATGGAAAATTCATTTTAATTTTTAATTTGAAAGTCAAAGTGATCACATATTTTGGAACATCCCAAAATGGAAAAATATGTGATTATATAAATCGGGACGGATGGAGTATTCTATAATAGAATCTTGGTATTTTGACTATTTAATGAACAGTATTTGTGGATATTTTATCCATATATATGTATATATACTTAGAACTAGTATGAGTCCAAATTTCAGAAGGGGTAGGGCTCTGAAAGTTGAAAATGCCCTTTGAATCGGAAAACAAAACCCAGCTCTGATCGAGTTTAGTATAATTATGCCAAGATCCAACAAGTCATGAGACAGCTTTTCCAATTACAAGTGGACTTTATTAATTTTCAATCTATATGTATACAGGTATGGGATAGGGAGATCGTTCTTACAGCTGCAGCACAATTTTATGGCAAGGACATGGACCTCCTCTATGAAGACATGGAGGGGAACTTCACAAATGTATATATCCTCTTCCCATCTGAGTGAGAAATGGATTTCAATTCTAATAACTAGACTCGTAGCATACGCATGGAAAAAAGATAAAAATTATTTTAAGAAAATTTTAAAAATAAATTAATTATTAAAACATTAATTTAAAAGGAAGAATTTTAAATAATGGTAAATATTATTTTTTGTAAATGATAATTATAAAAAGTAAATGTGATAACACCAAGCTGCTCTAATATAGAAGTACATATCATTACCTGCTAGCTGGTTTTGCTTATTGGTTTTATTGTTCCACTCATAGGGCATCTGGGCTGATGATATTTCATCTTGGGAAGAATGTAATGATCTTCTTTCTTGTCCAAACAAGTGAGTCTCTCTCTCTCTCTCTCTCTCTCTCTCTCTCATGAATACTTCTCACTATATATATATATACACAGATATGCTGCAGAGAGCATAAATATAGCTTGCAAATGGGCTTATGAAGGTGTGGAGCCTGGTGCAACTCTGGCAGGTATGTAAACCCATGTCACCCTCAATACAATTACAATATGACATGGTGGAAACACAATATTAATAAAATTATATTATATAATATAGCATCAAATACATCATTCATAATATATCATTTTTGAAATTAGTTGAAGTTGAATTATTTATTGATCACGAAGAAAATGGAATTAAAAAAAAAAAGAAAAAAAGAAAAAGGACATAAGTGATGAAAGAAGTGTATCATTAATTAATGTGGATCTCACTATAGTACCGGACCTTACTATAACTTATAGTGGTTGAAGATATATGGACCGTCATTACCTTAATTTTACGTATAATAATAGACTGTCATGCCAAATGCACTCTTAGAGATGATGAACAGTTTCAAAAACATATTTTTGTAAAATGAAGAAGTAATTATTGAACATATATTGTGTGTGTGTGTTTGATTTACAGATGATTACTTCAATTCGAGGATGCCGATTGTCATGAAACGAATCGCTCAAGGTGGAGTTCGATTAGCCATGTTTTTGAACCGGGTTTTTGATGACTATGAAGAAGAAAATGAAATGGCTACACCAACTTAATTAATCAACCTAGCTACTAAGCAGTACATGCAAATATTATAATAACCTAAAATAAATGACCTCCTAAAATAAAATTATTGACTTTCTGTGAAAAAATACTTCCACATCTGACCTCATTGTCATGTGTCAATGCGAAATTAAAAACTGTTGTTCTGAATGATATAGTATTCAATGTGACGTTGCCATGTGACAATTGATTGGGTTAACGAGGTCAGATGTGGAAATATTTTTCATAGAAGGTCAAATATAGAATAATTTTATTTCTGGAGGTCATTTATGGAAAAAAAACTAAAAAATTCACCATATTCTTTTGTAAAGCAACCCAAGTTTATCTTTAGATTATCAATAATTCCATTTATTTTAATTAGTTCTGTTCAATATGGACCCTAGACCATGTTTAATTGATCATACTCTTTTTTCAGTATTTGTGGAATGTATTTGTTTTCTTTAGTGACCAATATGATCTTTTTATGTTGTTACATCAAATGTACTAAAAATTAAATTGGTATCATTGTTTATTGTTTGTTTGATTGTTTGAATAACCAGAGTAATTTACTAATATATATATATATATATATTAGTACTTTACTAATGTATATGATTTAAAGTGTTATGACAATGTTTTCATGTGAAAACTCAAATAATGTAGGCGGAGTCAAAACCATGTGATCTATTTTTGCGAGTTTTTCTCATACCCCATCTTGCTACCTCAACTTTTAAAAAGTAACTATCAATACTTTGCATTATTAATTTTTACTTTTTAACTTTTAAAAGAAAAAAAAAGTTGTAATTTATTAAAAGTACCCAAATTTTCCATTAAAATTACTTGATTACCAAACAAGCTAGAAAAATGAAACTACAA
This sequence comes from Hamamelis virginiana, assembly GCA_017140935.1. Classification (NCBI taxonomy): domain Eukaryota; kingdom Viridiplantae; phylum Streptophyta; class Magnoliopsida; order Saxifragales; family Hamamelidaceae; genus Hamamelis; species Hamamelis virginiana. The sequence goes on along the minus strand of JAESVK010000337.1, from coordinate 239,683 downwards.
AGGGAAGGGAAGACTTAGAAAAATTAAGGAGATGATCCAATATTGAACATGAGCTTTCGTTTAGTGGATCGTGTCTCTTTCTTTATGGGACGAGATTTGGGGTTTAATTTTTAATGGATCAAAATTTGCCCATTTGTTATTCCCCTTTCCCATTAACAACCAACCACTAATCCTAACAATGTTCTTGGCAAAAAAAAAAAAAAAATTAAAGACAGACATAACTGTTAATTTAACTACAAAAGGCCCATTTGCATTAGCATTTTACATATCTCTTTAAAGTTATGTTTAAACCATGTCTTCACATATCAAAGTTTTCATATTAGAAGTGATTGTAGCAAAAGATGGAGTTCCCTAACTTTTACCACAATCACTTCTAATATAAAATTTTTGTCATCTATTTTATCACCTCTCAAGTTGGTCAAAAGTGATTATCATTCCCTTCCTTAAAATCAAGCAGAATTTTAAATTTCAAAAGTGATTTTTAAAAAACCTAATGCTAATGGGCCAACGAAAATTTGTAGAAACATAGAATACCAATCATTTCACCACTCTTCTCATTTTTGGGCCAATCATCCAACTACAAACCTTACTTTTGTCAACTTAATTTGCTTTACCTTTGGCCAATTTTACTTGAATTTTGATTTACTTGGCCACAGGGGTCACTCAATTATTGGGTGATTAAGGTAATCGCCTTAGGCCCCATGTGGAAAAAAGCCCGTAAGGCCCAACTCACTTATGGCCTGTTTGGTAGGAGGGAAAAGTGGGAGGAGGGAAAAGTGGAGGGAAATGAAATTTTGGGTGTGTTTGGTATGGGGGGAAGAGAAAAGGGGAGGGAAATATGGAAGAAAAAGGGGAGGGATTAGCAGCCACTTTTCATCCGCCCAAAAGTGGGCGGATTTGAGGAAGGAAAACTGTGTGGATAGCTAAAAACCCACAATTGCCCTTTATATTTTAATAAAAACCAACGTGGCAATCTCTTGAGTTTGAAGGTGAAAAGCTGGGAAGTGTGTGTGGATGAAGGGAATTAAATATTTATTCTAAAATGCAGAAAAATTGCCAATCGTGTGTAAATGCATAAGTGGTTGACGCTCAACATTTTAAATCGATCCAATAACTGGATTAACTGCTTTTGCAAGGCTTTCACTCATTAATTGCTTGGTTTTGGTTTAGTGCATATCTCATGTAATTGAATCTTATGAACATATAATTGAATCTTTTTAATGGTTATTAGAATTTAGCAGTATAATTTTATTTTGGTTAAATATATGTAGGGGTATAAATGTAATTTAGGTGTTTTACTTCCTTTCCCTCCTCCCAATTTACCAAACACATGGGAGGAAGGAAACCACTTTTCCATCCATCATACCAAACACACAGGAGAAAAAATGGTTTCTCTCCCCTGAGGAAGGAAAGCTCATCCCTCCTATTTTCCTTCCTTCCATTTTTCCTTCGTTCATCCAAAAGGAGCATTAAGCTCCCAAAGGCTCCAAATGAAACCAAGGTTTCTAACCCAAGTACTTGGATGCTCATATTTAGTGGGGTTTGGCATAGCTTTTGGAAGGCTTCAAATGGACTTTTTACCCTTAAAAGTCATTTTAGATATTATTGAAGGAAAAAAAAAAAAAGGTATTTGGTACATGAGTTCTTCCATATGAACTTTTAGAAGAAGTCAAGTTCTTGAAAGTCTATTTGGAAGAAGTAAAAAAAGACTTTTAGAATCTACAGTTGCCAAACACTATTTTTTTCTTTCTAAATGACTTTTAAGAAAATCCATCTTAAGAATTATTTCTCCAAAAATGACTTCCATTTGCATTTGTTTTAGGCCAACCCGACCTCATTTGGGCTTTATGTGATTTGGTTAACTGTGTTTGAATTATGGCCAATTTTACTAACTCTACTTGGAGTTTGGCTAACTTGGCTAATTTAGCCAGCATCATCTGGCTTTTGGCCAATTTGGCCAATGTCACTTGGATTTTAGTTGGCAACTTATTAATTTGGCCATATTCACTTTTAGCCTCCTGTAGAATATTCTGCCAATTTTGGCGAACTTCTCTTGGCTTTTCACTAGATTTGGCCAATATGGCCAATTTGGCATCCCTTGCTAGGTTTTTGACTGATTTGGCTAAATTCACTTAATTTTGCCAACTTAGCCAATCGTACCATATTGCTTAGCTTCCTTATAAATAGGCAAAAGTTTAATGCACATATGCCCCACTGTGATTTTTTTTTATTTTAATTGAAAATTTTTTGGGAAGTTAAAACTTATTTTATACAAACTGGAATTGATTGTAAATTCCAGTATACTAAGGGCCTGTTTGTGTTAATTTTTTTAAAAATTACTTTTGGAGTACTATCTCTTCACATATCTCTTTAAAGTTATATTCAAATTAATCATGTCTTTATATATTAAAATTTCTATATTAAAAGTGATTGTGGCAAAAGTTGGGAACTCCTAACTTTTGCTGCAATAACTTCTAATATGAAAATTTTGTCAACTAACCTATCATCCTTCAACTTTTCCAGAAGTAATTATCACCCCATCTCAAAAATCAAATAGAATTTTAAACTCCAACAATAATTTTAAGAAAAACTAATACAAACGGGCCCTAAATAATTGTCGGTCGCTTAGCCATTCCTAACAATTTGACCAAGGTCTAAATTTAATTTGATCAAATGACCAAAAAAAATAAAAGTGTTAGTCTTCCATATATTGGTGTTGATCACTTGAAATTAATGTGCAATGGCCACCTCCATCACTGTCATTATGTCGATCTATGACCATTTTTCAGTCATTATTATTTACATAAAGACTATATGGTGATCAAAACAGAAATTCAAGATTCCAGAGGTAGAAAGTTATGATAGATGAAGTAAGGTGAAGTGCCAAATCCATACAGTACTTAGGGCCCGTTAGCTTTTACTAAAATCACTTTTGGATAACTATTTCTTCACATATTTCTTTAAAATTATGTTCAAATCATGTCCTCACATATTAAAATTTTCATACTATAAGTGATTGTAATAAAAGTTGGGGTCTCTTAACTTTTGCCACAATCACTGTTAGTATGAAAATTTTGCCATGCATTCTATCATCCCTCACGTTGTTTAAAAGCTAGTGATTGTCATCCCTCCTCTTAAATCAAGCCAAATTTTAAGCTCCAAAAGTGATTCTAGAAAAAACTAATGCAAACGGGCCCTTAATCCACATTAGCTTGTTAGAAAAGATTCCTAACCCATATATGGAGGCCTACATGCATCGTTAACATAAAATACGTATCGCGATGACTAAGAAATAACCCAAAATTAATAATTATCCTCAAATATTGTATGTACCCGAGTCTAGTCTTAATCTAACTTAGCCATACTCATAGCTTAGTTTAATTAAGCTAGCTAAGGAGTAGCTAGCCCCAATCCTCAACTAGCATATATGTTTATATATTCTAATCTAGTCTTAATCTAACTCAGCCGTAGCCATAACTTAACTTAATCTAGCTCAGGTTTAGCTATAATCCTCAACTGACCATAACTTAGCCGTAGTATTTATCTATCCTAGTCTAATCTTACACAGTGTTTGAATTAAGAGAGTTGGAGAAAAGTTCTCTCTGTTTCTCTTGTTTAGTTTCCCAAATCGTGAGAGAAAGTGGGTGCTTTTTTGTTCTCTCCAAATCGGAAAAAGGAATTTTCGATTTAGAAAGAAAAGAAGATAAATGAGGTAGATTTACTCTTTTGCCCACATACATTGCTTGGAATGTTAGAAAAGTAAGAATAATGTTGAAAATTACACCTTAATATTTTCTATTCTCTTCCTTAATAAAAATTATCCAAACAAGGTGGAGACCGAGAAAGTTAATTTTCTTCACTATTTAACTTTCTCTTCTCTTTTTTCTCTTAAAGAGGTTCTCTTCTTTTCTCCCTAATTCTCTCAATTCAAACATAGTTATATTGGGCAATGTGAAACGGAATGGAAGGAACACTTATCTAACTTGATTACCAAACAAATAAATGATACTACAAAAGGAAGCATCTAGCAAAAGGAAGGACATGATTTAAGACGACAACTTTTGCCTTCTAATTCCTATCGAGAAGCTAGGACATCCTCCTCGCCTCCACT
>JAESVK010000337.1:208648-231285 GCA_017140935.1 Hamamelis virginiana | reverse complement strand
ATATATATATATATATATATATATATATATATATATATATATAATCACAATTTTATTGTTTTAGTGACTTCAAATGTTGTGATTTTAATTTACCTATTGATTTATGTAATTATTTAATGATCCAAATTGTCTTATTAATCACGCCACACCGTCAACGGCTCTGAGTAAAATAGTAAAGAAGTTACTTCTTGACCTCCATTTCGATATTTTTATACAAGGAATATTCTTGATACTATAGAGATACCTTTTTCTTTTCCATTTTTCTTTTTTTTTATTTGTTATTGCTTGATTCCTTCAGAATGAAATTCGACTGCATTTGGTACCAATTCATTGAAAATTATTACTTTTTTGCATTTTTGAAAATCATAGTTTCTATGAAAAAAAAAAAAAACTGTGGAGATTTTTTCTTGAAAAATTTTAGATCGCATATTGATTGTCTTGAGCCCCTTAAAACTGCCAAGGTGTATTACTTAATTGCTATAGTGATGTTAACCTGCTTATTTTTTTTAATCATCATATTTTGTTTATAATTTATTATTATTATTATTATTATTATTATTATAACGAGTTGCTAATGATTTGAGTTAATTTTTGTTTGTGGCAGGCGATTGTGGTGCCTAAGATCAACCCTTGATCGTTCTTTCTTCTCTAGGAATCGCAGGTATATCATATGTATTGGTTGGTAATTTTAGTACAGAGGAGATTCTATACCTTTTGTTAAGTTATAGCCCCTGCTTGGATATACACGTGTGAACAGCATGGGTAGAGAGGCCAATAACCTAGAGTTCTTCCTTTTTGAATGTTTTTGCTCTGCCTTATACATGGGTTAGAAAAACAATGTCACTGTTCTAGCCCATGTGTATGTGTGTGCCGTGAACAAGTTGGGTCTTGGCTGCTAGTTCCTAAAAGATCTTTTGGCATCATGGCCGTCTGATCTACCATAGCTGGGATAAAATACAATTCAATTCGATAGTTTAGAAAGTCTATCAATCGTGTGGTGTTGCTGCATTGTGATCATCAATTAGGTGAGACTTTGACATACTCAAGAATTGGTCTGTGGTCACCATGTTTTTCTATTGAATAAAAAAGACTGAGTTGAATTGGATGTGCCAGTTATATTCCAGCCTTAATGTGTTTTTCGTTCCTTTTAGAATTTTACAGAAGTTTATTCCTTGTAGCTGCCATAAGTTGATTAGCAAGGTTAAGCGAACTTTTGTTTTGTCATTAAGTAGCCTTGGAAAGCATCGTTGACATGCATTAATAAACTTCTTTACGTCTTTTGGACGAGAGCTCCAACTATTCCAACCATTGTCTTTGCCTCTCCACAATTTTTGGACTTATCAAGTAGGATTTTTCTATTTAATGCTGCATTGAATTTCCTTAATTTTTCATAGCTCACTTCTTTAGTCTCCTTTTCTCAGCGCAAATTCAAAGAAACCAGGCCAGCTGAATTTGGTCCTTTATAGAAAGTCCCAAGGGTACCAGTCTTGCATTAGGAACAGGCACTCTCAACATGGCATTGGCAAGGATTGCGAGGAGTAACTTGAGACGATCAGGAGGCACCATTGGCAATAATTACACAAGTGAGAGGTATATACTTTGTGAGGGACTATCCACCCACAAAAGTTCCTTACCTTCCCACAAAAATGTCACAGCAGATGGCAATCTATCATACCTTTCCAGCATCAAGAGGGTCAATCACATGGGTTTTTGGAGCAGGGGAATAAGTGTAACTCCGCAATATCAATGTCCTGCTGCTCCAGAGAGAATTGCAGAAGAGTCTGATTTTGAGTATGACAACCCTAAGTATCCAGGTCTTGAAGCCACCAAGCCAGGTGAAAAACCTAGGGTCGTTGTCCTTGGTACTGGGTGGGCTGCTTGTCGATTCCTTAAAGGACTTGACACCAAAATTTATGATGTTGTTTGCATATCACCGAGGAATCACATGGTCTTCACACCATTGCTTGCTTCGACATGTGTTGGAACCCTGGAATTCCGCTCAGTAGCTGAGCCTGTTAGTCGGATACAGTCTGCATTGGCAAAGGATCCCAATTCCTACTTTTATCTGGCTTCCTGCACTGGTATTGACACAGGCAAACATGAGGTGAGTGAACTTCTGTACTGCTGAAATATCTTATTTATTTCATTTTACTGTAGCACTTGCACATTTTTATATACAATTGCAATATGGCATATTGTATGGTAATACACTAGTGCTTCCTCCATGCATCCGTGGGCATAAATACATGCATTCACATATGCATACAGGCATACAGCATTCTACTTTGCAAGCACTTGATAGTTGATACATGAAAAAGATCCCCCTGTACCTTCATGCTTAAGCACAAAAATGTATATACAGATACAGCATGATTCACAAAATGTCTATGCATTTCATGATAGTGTTTGGTCCATTACCTGAATCAGATTGTTTTACAACAAAACATATTTGATTGATTCAATATCCATCTGGTTATATCATGCTGAACCCAACTGTAAGTTAGGCAAGGGTGAAACAGAAAAGAAGAAACACTAAAAGTATGGTTGTTACCATATTCTCTATGTTGTGTTGCATTCTGAAGTGATGATAAGTGAAAGTATTTTCTTCATTAAATCAGGTGTACTGTGAGACCGTCGGCAATGCTGAACTATCTCATGAACCTTACCGATTTAGAGTTGCATATGACAAGCTTGTCATTGCTGCTGGAGCTGAGCCTTTGACTTTTGGTATCAAGGGAGTGAAGGAACATGCATTTTTCCTTCGTGAAGTAAATCATGCCCAAGAAATAAGGAAGAAGCTTCTCTTGAATCTCATGCTTTCTGAAAATCCAGGTGAGTGTTAATGTTTCCATCATAAGATTTCCTTTTCTTTTAAGGTTCTGTTTAGCTTTTGGAAATGATGAGGTCAAATGCTCAAATTTGCTTCCCTTCTTACGCATTTTAAGTTCCTTCCCTTTCCCTCATTGTTTCCATGAACCAAACAAATTGGAAGAGAACCTGAGTGTATTGGTTGAACTTTTTACCTCATTTTCCTCATTGTAGCTTTATGGGCTTTCCCCATTCTTTTCTTTTCTTTTCTTTCCTTTTCTCTCATCAACATAATCTACAAAGACCTCTTTTTGAGCTAAAATCAATGTATTGGTTTTACCATCTTTAGTCCTTTATTACCAAAGCTTCAACTTTCATCTTTTAGACAGACTTGTAACATTTGAACTCAATTTACGATTACAGGCATATCCGAAGAAGAAAAGAAGCGCCTATTGCACTGTGTTGTTATAGGAGGTGGCCCAACTGGGGTGGAGTTTAGTGGTGAATTGAGTGATTTTATCATGAGAGATGTCCGCGACCGATACTCTCATGTCAAGGATGACATTCGCGTAACCCTTATTGAGGTACTTATTTCTAATCCTTTCCCACATATCCAAATTTAATTCAATAAAAATCTATGAACTAAGGTGTCATTATCTGTTGATTTTCTTTCCTTGGAGCAGGCTAATGAAATTTTATCATCCTTTGATGTTGGGCTGCGGCAATATGCAACAAACCACTTAACCAAGGTAACATGAATTTCTTTTTTTTCCACATCCCCAGACGATTTTTCTTCAATAATTTCTAGTAGTATTTAATTTTGGCTTTTGAAATTTGTGTACCAGAGTGGTGTTTGCCTAATGCGAGGCATTGTTAAAGAGGTGCATTCCAAAAAACTTGTTCTCAGTGATGGGACTGATGTTCCATATGGTCTCTTGGTCTGGTCCACTGGCGTTGGACCCTCCCAGTTTGTGAAATCACTAGGCCTTCCTGCGTCTCCAGGAGGAAGGTATAATCATTTAGGCCTCTTTGTTCTGTTTCTTTGTTGCTTTATATGTATTATGATCCCCATTTATTAGACTAGTTGAGTGAAACAGGATTGGTGTTGATGAATGGATGAGGGTTCCTTCTGTGGAAGATGTGTTTGCACTTGGGGATTGTGCTGGTTTTCTTGAACAGACAGGGCGGCAAGTGCTTCCAGCTCTAGCTCAGGTTAGATCCTTTGCTTTCTCTTCAACCTCTTCATGTTTTTATTATAAATACAAACTGATTATCTTCTACTACGACTACTAGTAACTTGTAATTCTCTTCTTTTACTTGACAATAAATATAAAATTCATATATTCCAAATACTTGTTATGATAAACAATTTTGTATTAATTTGCCAAGGTTTGTGAGCTAATGAATTAAATTAAATTGGGAATATTTTGAAACACAGGTTGCAGAAAGGGAAGGGAAATTTCTTGTGGAGTTGTTTAACAGGATTGGAAAGCAGAATAATGGGGGCAAGGCTTTCTGCGCAAAAGACATCCCTCTTGGAGACCCTTTTGTTTACAAGCATCTTGGAAGCATGGCATCTGTAGGGCGCTACAAGGCCCTTGTCGATTTGCGCCAGTCTAAGGTAACTAATTCATCTGAGGTGGTGGTGTTTTAAGTTTTTTTATTAATGGTGTTCGTTTACTAAACAGCCACATTACTCTATAATTTTTGTTATTTGGCAGGATGCAAAGGGGGTTTCACATGCAGGGTTCGTTAGCTGGCTGGTGTGGCGCTCTGCATACCTGACGCGTGTCGTGAGTTGGAGGAACAGGTTTTACGTGGCTGTCAACTGGGCCACCACGCTAGTCTTCGGTAGAGATAACTCCCGGATAGGCTGATACGACATCGTTTTAGCATCGCACCATCATCTTTGCTGGGTTCATGGTGAAAGGCTAGCTAAAGGCTAAAGGGGATCGAGCTACTCACCGCTTACCAACACTCGGCTCTGCTTCAATTTTGCTTTCTCATGCTGTGGTATTTCAATTTAAAGATATGATTCTGGAAATAAAGGGTAATTTTTTTTAAAAAAAAATATATGTGCGATTGCCATGGTTTTGGACGCTTGAATCTCATTATCAAATGATGCATGTGTTTTGAATGAATTTTTTGCGGGTGAATTAAGTGATAATTTAGGAGTTGTTTGATCCACACACTCATAGATCTGAGAAAGATTTAACATAAACAAAATGGGGGAAATAAATTATGTCTAAAGAAATGCATTGAGAAAGGACAAATGTATAGAACTTTTGTCTGAGATGATGCTTTTTCAACTCTCTCAAAATGGAATCTGTTCATGGAATTGAACATCTTGTAAAATTTAAAAGTTTAAAAAAAATTATGGATCACAATTTCATTCCGACATCTAAAGAATTTCTGTATATATTTGTATAACTTTGTATCCAGCGTTAGGGTTTGGATTTTTGTTGTGGGGATAATTTGTGTTAGGGGTTTTTTCAAAAAGAAAATTTGTGTTTGGATTTGGATTTGGCAATAGGTATTGGGCTTTTCTTGCAATTTAAGTAGTATGTCTCAAACAACACCTTTCGCGGATAAGGTATTAAACGACGCCGTCTAATACTAAATTGGAGCATCGCACAGGCAGAAATGTTTTCCCAGTTCCCAATTGCAAAATTAAAAGAGTCAGAAAAAATATACCAGCCAAAAATGAAAATGAAAAATAGGAAAAAGCATCCGATTTCTGCAATTTTCACACTGTACAACTCTTAGATACATGAACCCAAACGGTTCAGTTCAGATCTTACCAAGGACGGCATCACGGCGACACCCCTCCCTCCCTCTCTCTCTCTCTCTCTCTCTCTCTCTAAAACATCAAAATTGCCTAATTAAGTTCAGCGACTCGACCGAGACAACTGAGAAGTTGCCCGCCGGCTACCGAGAGAGAAGATAGAAGCGACCGTATGAGCCAGACCCACCACAATCGCCACCTTCACCTGGCCTCGCTTAGGGATCGGACGGCCATTAAGCCTCTGCGAGAAACTTCCACCGTTGATCATCGATCTCCTTGCACCTTCCATCTCTCTCTCTCTTCTTTCCTCTGTTTGCAGATCAAAAGGATGAGAACAAATCAATTACAGAAAGAGAGAAAGTTGTTGAAAATGGTTTTGAGTCTGTTTGTTAGTGTGTTTCAAAGCACTGGTGTGGTGTTGCTTATATAGGGCTGGCGTTGATTTAATACCCCTGGTTTTTGGACAATATTACTTTAAGACCGGTAGATTTTGACGTTGCCGTCGCCTAATTTTATTTCTTTTCTTCCTCCTTATTTTTTTCACCCAATCTACGTGGCATACGTGCGAGCGTACGGAACCTTTTTTTTAATAAAAAAACATATAAATTTTTTCTTACCCTAAACTACCCTTAACCTAATAAATACTAAGGTAGATAACAACATATTTTTATGTATTCAAATCTAAATCAATGAGAGTTGACAAAGCGGGCTATAAACCCAGATATCTCAAGTTTAAAATCAGTCAAATTCTTATAATTCAGACATCTCGTTGTTTGGTCAAAAAAAAAAATCGAAAATTTGTTATTAATTAAGATATAAATTTTTTTCCTGCTTTTAAGAGAATTTATTGAACTTATAAGCTACACAATAGATGATAATTCTCATCTTTTCATTAACTACTTTCCAAATTTATGGTACAATTTTATCAGCAAGTTAAGGAGCATCTTTTTAAAGTAGGATCGTGAGATAAAATAAATTCTTTATTTGTTAATTAATATGTACGTGGAAAAAAGTATGAATATTCATTTTTTAATATTAACAAAAATTTATGATAGGAGTAGATTTCTATCATTCGGCAAATAATTTTTTTGCATATATATATATATATTTCTTTTAGATACATTGTTTATTTTGTGGGTATATTTGTCATTTTATAAGGTTTCGATATAAAGTAAATAAAGAATATGCCGAATCTTGTAAAGTGGCACTTCAATTAATGCAATGTGTCATCATATTATAAAAGAATTAATTTCCCCCATGTGCCATAAGAATCACGTGTCTATTGTGTTCCCATTAGTAAAAGCAACCCTAGCCACAGTCAAGAGTCATTAAAATGATTTCTCATGACTCGAGGGGGCGGCTTTCAAACTCTCTCTCCTCTCTCTCTCTCTATCACTGTCTGTCTTTCTTTCTCTATCTACATATATATTGCCTTCCCCACCATAGTACCATACAATTCCACTTTCTGAACCGGGTCCACTCTGGCCCCAACCCAAATATTTAAAAGCAGCCAGACATGACAGCCAAAATGATTTCAGTCCATACTTTAAAAACTAGTTTATTCCAAGTTGGGTACCCTTTTCACTACACAAAACTTGTAGCAAATTAATAATTTATAAGTGCATGTTTTGAGATAAACTTTCACTCTCACTAATTATAGTGTATAGTATATATTTATTTATGGAGAGAGAAAGTGAAAAGTGATCGAGAGAGAGAGAGAGAGAGTGAGTGTGTAATTATACTTGACTTTAATTCACTGAACCCTGTTGAGGGAAGGTCTTGGTTCAGTGAACATCCTTTGTTTCTCAGACACATTAGTTGTTAGTGTCACCAAGTTTTAAAGAGGACTAGATCTTTTATGGACCCTCTAATAGCATAGATATAGCAAAAAATATATATATGAAATTATTATTAATACAATATTTTCATTTTTTATATTATGGAAAATACTAAGTAAACTAAATTGTAGATCAAATTTGTTAAATCAAATAATGTGTCATAATAATATTGTTTTGATTTTTATGTCTTTTTGAAATTCACAGAAATGAAAACTATATTATTCTAACACATCATTTGATTTAAAAAATTTAGTCTAAGATTTAACCCATCTAGCATTACTCTATAAGTATTTTTATCACTGAATTTAAGGGAAAATTAAAAATATCAGAAATCACATGATATAAAATTGGACTCCATATTATAAAGTTATACACTCATAATTTTTTGGATAATTCTCTCTCTCTCTCTCTAAATTTTTTTTCGAACTTTAAACAGAAATTAAGAAAAATGTTAGTATGAGTTGCGTGTGATTTGGGTTCTTTTATAGCTCTTTATGAAGAAAAATCTATGAGGAGGCTACCACAAATTAAACCAGTGGCTAATTAAGTTTATCATGCAATAATATACGTTGTTCTCATATAATATATTAATAAAATTAATACACATTGCTTTAGAGGTGTGCAATTTAAGTAGTATGTCTCAAACAACACCTTTCGCGGATAAGGTATTGAACGACGCCGTCTAATACTAAATTGGAGCATTGCACTAAATAGGAGCATTGCACAGGCATAAATGTTTTCCCAAATCCCAATTTGAAAAATTAAAAGACACAGAAAAAATATAACAGCCAAAAATGAAAATGAAAAATAGGAAATAGCGTCCGATTTCTGCAATTTTCACACTGTACAACTTCTTAGATACATGAACCCAAACGGTTCAGTTCAGATCTTACCGAGGACGGCAACACCCCTCCCTCCCTCTCTCTCTCTCTCTCTCTCTCTCTCAAACATCAAAATTGCCTAATTAGGTTCAGCGACTCGACCGAGACAACTGAGAAGTTGCCCGCCGGCTACCGAGAGAGAAGATAGAGCCTACCGTATGAGCCAGAACCACAACAATCGCTACCTTCACCTGGCCTCGCTTCGGGATCGGACGGGCCGGACGGCCATTAAGCCTCTGCGAGAAATTTCCACCGTTGATCATCGATCTCCTTGCACCTTCCATCTCTCTCTCTCTCTCTCTCTTCTTTCCTCTGTTTGCAGATCAAAAGGATGAGAACAAATCAATTACAGAAAGGGAGAAAACTGTTGAAAATGGTGATGAGTCTGTTTATTAGTGTCTCTCCAAGCACTGGTGCGGTGTTGCTTATATAGGGGCTGGAGTTGATTTAATACCCCTGGTTTTTGGACAATATTGTATTACTTTAAGACCGGTAGATTTTGACCAGCTGTTGACGATTTTGACGTAGCCTAATTTTATTTCTTCTCTTTCTCCTGATTTTTTTTCATCCAATCTACGTGGCATACGTGCGAATAATTTTATTCTTACCCTACACTACCCTAATCCTAATAAATACTTGGGTAGATATCAATATATTTTTATTTATTCAAATCTAAACTAATGAGAGTTGGCATAGTCCACGGGCTGTAAACTCAGATATCTTAGGTTCGAATTGAATCAAACTCTTATAATTCGGACACCTCGTTACTTTTTAATAAAAAAAAAAAACCTAAAATTTGTTATTATAACACAGTTTTTTTTCTCTATTTTTAAGAAAGTTTATTGGACTTATAAGCTATACGATAGGTGATAGTTCTCATATTTTTCTTAATCACTTTCCAGATTTATGGTACAACTTTATCAGCAAGTTAGTGAGTACTTTTTTAACGTAAAATCGTGAGATAAAATAAATTCTTTATTTGTTAATTAATATGTATGTGGAAAAGTATGAATACTCATTTGTTGATATTGACAAAATTTTATGACAGGAGTAGATTTATATTATTTGGGGAAAAAAATTGCATATTGTTATACCACAAATAAATTTGGGCTAATCTAATTGGACAATTAAAGTAGGCTTTGTAGTTGGGCTACTAAGAATTGTAAATCCAATAAATTAGCCAAAGTCCAATCTAAGAAGAAGTTAGTAATAAATTTTGACTAAGTCAAAATTAGTCTAGAGAGAGAAGTTAAAGAAGAGTGGTCCCTATTTTTATGAGACTTGTTGCACAAGATTACCAACACCTCAAAGTAAAAACAAAATCCAACAAAGTCTAACAAATATCAGCAGGAGTCCAATTGCAATAAAAAATCAGCAGTCCATGCTTAGAGAAGTCCAGAGAAGTAATATCAGTAATATCAGCAGAAGTCCAGCAAATCAGTTTACTTGACTGAGTCAAAAGAGGCAGCAATTGCTTCCTATTTTCAAGGGATGTGGTAACATCAAATTAAGAGCACAACAGCCACGATTGAACAAGCAAGGCACGTGAAGAGAAATTACACAAAAAAACTCAAAAAATTACTCCAACAGTAGGATGATCACAAATCCAACAGTTTATATACCTGCTGAAAATAACTCAAAAAAAGTCATTTACTTTTTCTCTCTCATCCACTTTTGCCCTCTTTCATGAAATTACTCCCACCCAAACCCATTTTTTCTCTCTCCTCTTCTAATCCACACTAGTGCTCTGTCAACCTAACCCTCACCGGCCAGCCTTGCTCGTAACCATCCCCATTCTGTCACCCACAACAGCTCCGGCAAATCCTCTCACCCATGGAATTGCAGCTCTCTCTCTCTCTCTCTCACACATAGCGCACCAGAAAACTTAGATCCATTCTCTTTTGTCTCCTCTCCTCTGTCAACCTTACCACCGTCACTGGTCACCCTCACTAGCCTTCCATCAACCTTACTAAATAATTAATCATAACGGTACATTGAGAAACCACATAAATCTCGTTGTGTTTGAGTTCACTATTTGATTGATTTATTTACTGCTTTGATTATGTTTGTTCTCACATCCATGTAACTGCATGGTGAGCAAAGGGCGAATTTTTCACCTTCTGGGAAAAAATTGAAATATCACTGTAATTTACCAAAAGACACTTCTTTCTATCTTCCATGGAAGCTCAATACATTTCCTATTTTCTCTGATTCCAGCCCTTTTTATCACACACTAAAAAAGCCAGACCCTTTAACACCACAAGAAGAACATGATATCCAACTAGGCCACCAGAGGCTTCAAAAACTTTGCCAAAAATCTTCCTTTATTAACTGATGCAGAGGACACATTTGTTCAATGTCTCAAACTATTTCGCCTACTCTGCTGCAATTATTTACAATAACGATGATAACCTAATTTCTTTTTGGAACAATTTAAGCTTACCTGAAAGATTGAGTGAAAGATTGGTTCTAGCAACAGAAGCTGCGGAGAAAATGGAGTTCCATTGGGGTTTAAGCTGGTGATAATCAATGTGAGGAGAGAGAGAGAGTATTGCAATGCGGTTGAGAGGACTCATCAGATCTACGATGCCCTGGGGGAGAGAATAGGAATGCTTGCCTACAAGGTTGGTCGGCGGCAAGGGTAAGGTTGACGGAGCACCGGTATTGGTATGAAGAGGAGAGAGAAAATAGGTTTGTGTGACAGTGATTCCGTTATTTCGTGAAAGAAGATGAGAGAAAGTGAAGAATTAAAGGCTGCTTTTTTGTTACTGTCAGCTGAATATATGGACCGTTGGATCTACTACCATCTAACGTTGTGTGTGGGATGCGGCTATAACGGTGAATAGAGTGGTGAGGTGAACGCGTCCCTCTATATATATATATATATATATATATATATATATATATATATATTTCTTTTAGATACATAGGAAGTTACTCTTTATTTTGTGGGTATATTTGTCATTTTATAAGGTTTTGATGAAGTAAATAAAGAAGATGCCCGAATCTTGTGAAGTAGCACTTAAATTAATGCAATGTGTCATCATATAATAAAAGAATTAATTTCCCCCATGTGCCATAAGAATCACGTGTCTATTGTATTCCCACAGTCAAGAGTCATGAAATGATGATTTCTCATGGGTCCAGGGGCGGCTTTCAAGACCTCTCTCTCTCCTCTCTGTCTTACTCTCTCTACATATAATTCCCCACCATACGATTCCACTTTCTGAACCGGGTCCACTTTGGCCCGAACCCAAACACTTAAAAGCTGCCAGACATGACAGCCGAAATGATTTCAGTTGGTACTTTAAAAACTAGTTTATTCCAAGTTGGCCCCTAAGAGGGCACACACACAACTTGTAACATATTAATATTTTATAAGTGCATGTTTTGAGATAAGCTCACACTCTCAATAATTATAGCGATATAGAATATATTTATTTATGAGAGAGAAAGTGATATATATAGAGAGAGAGAGTTTGTGTCATACTTGACTTAGTAGTCTAATTCACTCAACCTTGTTGAGGGAAGGTCTTGGTTCAGTGAACATTACTTATCAGTGTCACCAAGTCTTAAATAGGAATATATTCGGATCTCTTTTATGGACCGTCTCTCTAATAGCATAGATATAATTAACAAAATATGAAATTATCATTAATAGAATAATTTCATTTTTTTATTATTGGCCTTGTATTTACGGTGATGCCACTCTTATAATATCTCTCTTTCTCCTTGTAAATGCAAGTTGGTGGTATAATGTTTTAAGTGCTCTTTACTTTCCATAAAATGTCTCCAACAAATTTTATTTTTTTTTTGGATTATAAATCCATGAGTTTCAAATATAAGTAAAAAAAATGTTATGTGGATCCAATTTCAGACTAAATTTTTTAAATCAAATGATGTGTCAGAATAACATTGTCTTAATTTATATTTTTGAATTGCACAGAAATTAAGACTGTATTGTTCTAACACATCATTTGGTTTAAAAATTTTGGTCTAAGATTTAGTTCATCTAGCATTACTCTGTTAGTATTTATACCACTATATTTAAGGAGAATTTGAAAATCTCAGAAATCACATAATATAAAATTGGACTCCATGATATAAAGTTATACACTCAATTTTTTGGTCTCTCTCTCTCTCTCTCTCTAAATTATTTTCGAACTTTAAACAGAAATTAAGAAAAATGTTAGTATGAGTTGCATGTGATTTGGGTTCTTTTATAGGTTTTTATGAAGAAAAATCTATGAGGATGAGGCTACCACAAATCAAACCAGTGGCTAATTAAGTTGGTAATTAAGTTCATCATGCAATAATATACGTTGTTCTCATAGAATATATTAAAAAAATTAGTACATATTGCTTTAGAGGTGTGGAATGTGACTCAGCATGGGGCCATTATTTGCCTTGAAACTCTTTTTTTATTTTTTGAATTGCGGTGGACCTCTTTAACGTCACCATTCTTTGCTGACCTTTCATCTTGTAGATTATCTCATTCGGTCAGTCCTTATCTTCTTCTTCTTGCATTAAATTATTAAATTAAATTATGGACCATGCTCTCCAAACTCGAGATATTTTCAAAATTATAGTAATGTTGTTTGTTGTGTCAAATGGCAAAATTTAGTTTCCTAAATAACATTAAATTCATAAATTGTATTAATATCAAAATTTGATACAATACATTAGTTTTATATTTTGACATTTTATATGTGTTAATTTTATATGACACAAATTTAATATAGTTGAAAGTGTCGATTGCCAAAATTTCACACTTTAAATGACTATTGTTACTATTCTCGTATAGGCATATAACGCGATGTAGTAAGTATGTGCTGATTTTTGTGAAAATCAATCTGAAAGTCATAAGCAACTGTGGAATGAATATTGTAAAATATGGATGTTATGTCTGCCAAAAATTAGAGTGATCCAATTTAGACATCTCAAAATATAAACTGTGAAAAATTCTAAAAGTTGAAAATTGTCATACTTTTTTTTAGTGGCATATCTAATAAATAGACCGTTTGATTACTGTAATTTTTGACATGCCCAATAAGAATATGCATAGTTCATAATCTCACTCCAAATTTTTCAAAATATGCATCCCACGATCAGCTCCATGAGGTTGATGCAGCACATTACATCATTACTATAGGCGTATAACATCCAATTAATTGGAGATTCCTCAATGGGAGTAATTTGATTCTATTTTTTCTTTTGAGGAAAAAAGAAAAGAAAAAAGAAACAGTTCAGCTGTTGAACAGCAAGATAGAATTAAAAGGGAGAAGTAGAATTCACATTATAGGAAAAATTTCCACTGTACATGTTAAACAACGGCTCAGATCTTTCCCAGGACGGCAATCAATACCCCTCCACCTCTCCCCCCTCTCTCTCTCTTTTCTTTCTCTATCTTAAATTTTGAGAGTTGGGTTTGGCGACTGAACTGAGAAAACTGAGCTGCTGCGCTTGCACCGGCGGCTGAGAGAGAAGATAGCAACAACAGAATGAGCCAAACCCAACACAATCGCCACCTTCACCTGACCCCTTTTCGGAATCAGACGGCCAGAATACCTCTGTGAGAAATTCCCATTATCACCGTTGATCAAAAGCCTTCTCGCACCTGCCATCTCTTCTTCTAATTTTTCTTCACTCTGTTTCTGTTTGGAGACCGAGAGAAAATTTTAGATTCAGGGAAAGGAAAGGAAAGGAAAGTAAATAGAGTGAAGCTGTAGACCTGTAGTAGAATGATGGTGTTGGGTTGGCAAAGGTGATGCGGCGTTTATATAGAGACATGATTTTAGTGAAATGACGATTTTGACCTTGTCTCTTATTCTATTTGGTGTGTGTTGGCCTTGAATAAGTGGAATAGCCATGGAGTCAAATAGTCCGGTCTTGACTCTGCATCAAGACTAGAAATATGTGTACACTTGTTAAAAATTGGAAAATTGCTTCATCCTTATTTTCCTTTTTTAAGAGTGAAGTATTGCTTTGTCAGACCACTTTTCGATTTTTTTTTTTTAATTAAACTAGTTTTTCTTTTTTTTTTTAAAGATATTTATAGGATTCCTTATTAATAAAGGAAGGAAAAACAATACAGATCAAATTTTCTTCACGGGAATTTCAAACCCTAAATCTCAAGACTCAAAATAAAGAGAAATATCAAGAGAGTTACATCTCACTGCCAGCTAATTTAGTTTTACTTAGTTTATATACCACCTTTGAAGGTAATAAATTTTTAAAAAGATGATGAAATATATTTGGACTAATTTAACACACTGCAAAACCAGTTTGGGATATTAACAATATATAGTGATTTCTTCCGTGTATAAAATTGTAATTCAAACCATCACTCGGACCATATTTTGTAAAATAATAAAATGTCTAATGTGACAAGATGATATAATGTTGTCATGTCAACATGTCAACGCATCAGTAAATAGCAAAATTTGAAGAAAAAACAGAATTATATTGCCAAAGTTTGGAGATGGTGCTCGAAGAGATAATGAAGTTGGTTTGTTACAAAGAATCACAATTTAATGTGGGAAAAGATCATTTTATTTGGCAAAATATGTCATATTTGCATTTTCAATTGTATAACTCTCTCTACTGCCGAAAAAAAAAAAAACTCATGACTCTCTCAAATCTTAATTTTACTTTTAGAATAAACTAACGTCATTTCAGATCTTAACCAAATAACGATGTCTCTCTATTTTTTTTTTCTATCGTCTTTCACATAAATTTATGGTCTGTTCTCTAAAAATGTAATGGAATTATGAACTGAACGTCACCGATAGCAAACGTTATCGGAAAAGATGACATCTACCCTCTCTCTAATAGCACTGAAATTTTTAGAATAATTTTTTGGGCTAATGTATTATTGTATTAATATCACGTCATGCTATTACGTAAGATAGTTCGTCAAAATAATTGTCTTTAGCATTACCCAATACCCATCCTTGTTATATCTTTCCTTTTAGTATAAGTCATCAAGTCATATCAATTGACTTGAGAAATGATGAAATTGTGGCTCAAGTTTAATGTAGTCAATTTGAAAAATGAATGATGAAAGATAAGGTGACAAGGAAGATGCTACTTTTGTAATTATGATGCTAAAGGGAGAGTTTTAATTAATTAAAAGATTACACACATTTTTCGCCATCTTATAATAAATACATGAATCACGTGATTATTTCGTTCCCGTTCTTGAAAAGGAAGATGCCTAATCTTTTACCAAACCGGTTTTTATTACCCAATTCGGTCCGGTTTTTTTTCAATTCCAAAACCCAACTCACTCCTGCAAAAAGACTCCTAAGTCAGGTACCCTAACTAGAATATATATACGAGATATCTCATTTTAACTAAAATCAGTTAAGACCCTTCAGCCATTGAATTGAAATTTTGAGATAAATTATGCATTAAGTGAATGGGTGTATAGCTGGTTTTAGTTAAAATGAGGTGTAGCTGATAAGATTAGGATTTTATATATATATAGGTGTGGATTCGTAATAGTTTTAACAGGACATAATTATTAAATGAATCAATTCGAGTCAAGTGGGTTAGATGAGTTGATCCGACTTATTTATTGTACAAATGAAGTGAGTTAATTAATAGAATTATAACCTAAATACAATGAAAATAAACTAAATTAATTCATCTGAGTTTGTGTTAATTAAGTAACATGATGAACTTAATTTGCCACTTCTCGAAAAAACCTAGTAAACCTTTGCACCGCCATCAATAAAGAGGAATTTCCCAAATATTTTACAAGCCCGAGTCAGCGAGAATAACAAATTGAACCGGCTGTTCTAATCTGATAATTAACCGCCCGGCGGCTGATCATGTAAGGTTTCCTTCCACTCAACACTCACTTTCAAATAGACTAGTGATGTTGAGAGAATTTGAGGAAGTTCATTGAATCAAGACTTTCCCTTTCCTTATGGTTCACTGAAGAGACTGCACTTTGATTCTGATTTTTAATTATTATTTTTATTATTATTATTATTATTATATATATAAAATAGGAATGCTATGGTGAGGTCGACCCGATGCAAATTGCATCAGATCACCTTAATTACAATCATATGCACAGTATAATTTGAAAAACTAACCGTTGGATTTGATACCCCTCTTATGTATGTCATGCTTGTAAAAAATCACAATGATCTAACAATAGATTTTTTAAAAATACCAGTGTAAAAAATTATAACTTTTTGTTCTTCAAAATATCACCATTTTTAATTTCATCGTCTGTTTTTTTTTTTTTTTCCTGAAACAAACCGTTAGATCACTATGATTTTTGACAAACATGACATAAATAAGAGGAGTATCAAATTCAATAGTCAATTTTTAAAAATATATTGTGCAAATGGTTGTAATTAAGGTTACCTAATACAACTCTTTAGCTGCATCAGATCTACCTGAACTTAGCATTCCTATACTTTAAGGTGGCCCTCTTTTCACATATGAAGTCACTTCGTCCACTAGGTGAAAAAGTAATTTGAAATTTGCTAGGGCAAAGCACTTGGGGTCAAGTCTTTCAAACATGTGATATATAGAGAGGGAAAGATTGTGACATCCACCCACTAAAGCCTACAGTGATAACAGATAAGTTTTGAAAGAAAACGAGTTCCATTTGGGTCTTTGGGTCACTTTTTACTTTCTTTTTTCCAAAAAAATGGAAGAGAATTGGATTAGCCTTGTGATGAAAATAGCTTTTCATGTACCTGGTCTGGTCCATTTTTGACTGGTCAACTGATGGTTCGGCAATTCGAATGTCAGATTTGGTCCAAGTTTGAATACAGTGATCTTGGTTAGTCCACTGGGCTTGACCATTGTGGCCCAAGCTCTCAATATTGTAATGGGAGGGGATGTTGACACACCATATAATTATAAGCCCACCCCCTATTATAAGTTAGCCCCCTTCTTTTATTTGTAAACCCCATGAAATTCCTAAAATAACCCTCCCCTAAATTTATTCTCAAAAGTTTATTTCCCCACCCCCCAATTCGAAATTTGCCTTATTCATTCATAGAATGTTCGGTTGGTCAAAACGCAACAAACCGACTTTGTTAAGTTATGATCAACCTAACATTATAAGAATGTTAAATTTCAAGTAATGCAACACTAAATGGAAATTTTTTTTAAGTTTTGTTGCGTCGGTTGAAACTTAATATTCTAGGAATGTTAGGTTGATCATATCTTAACAGATTCGCGTTGTTGCGATTTGTCCCACCTAACATTCCTAGAATGTTAGCTTAGTCAAAACACAACAAACCGGAGTTGTTAAGTTATGATCAACCTAACATTCCAGGAATGTTAAGAGCTTACCAACCTAACATTACAGGAATGTTAAGTTTCAACCAACCTAACATAGCGAAATTGAAAAACGCAACATTCTTATAATGTTCGGTTAGAAAAAACGATACATTCTTAGAATATTAGGTCGTCTTCTACGCAACATTCCTAGAATGTTAATTTCTGTGTAACCTAACACGACGAGATTTTGCAAAAAAATTAAATACACCATTAAAGCTTCTAAATCCTTTCATCATCACTGTTGGTTGCTTCATTAAGCTCCATCATTAAGCTTACTCACTTTTTGAAGTGAGTAAATCAGATTTGAAGTGGGTTTAATCTCTTTTTTTCATATCAAATGGAACTTACAATGGTAGCAACTCCTAAATCTCTTTTTTTCATTCCAGTTCCTCTGTATTTTCTCCGGTCAAGCATCCATGAGCTGCTCCTCTCTCAAAGTTTCCATGAGCTTGAATTTCTTGGTCGCATGAGGCGTGTCGTATGGGAGGGAAGGGAAATGTTGCAAGTCTGAAGGGATTGGGGGGGGGGGGGGTTAAAATTTTCATTTAGGAAAAATAGGGTTTTTAATTTTTTTAAAACTTGTCCAAAATAGTCAATTCATTTAAGGCCATTTTTGGAAACTAAAAAAGGGGGGTGGGCTTATAATTGTATGGTGTGTCAACATCCCCTCCCTATTGTAATAGGCTTAAAAAGCCTACTCTCGTTTGCATAGGCTTGGTTTAATATCATTTTTAGAATTATATTCAAATCAACTTTTGGTATGGCAAAATTTTCATACTAGAAGTGATTGTAGAAAAAGTTAAGGGGGTTAGTTTTTTGCCAACCATTATATCAAGCAGTCCAAAAGTGATTATCATTCATCTCTTTATATCAAGTGGAATTTTGAGCTCTAAAAAAAAAAAAAAATAGGCAAAGTTAATCCAAACATAACTTCAGCAGGAGAGCCACCCAAATGCAACATCTAGAAAATTAAACTTAAAAAATATTAAATTTATCATATGATGTAATAGGCTCAGATCACATTTTTTAAACCATTTGATTAGGAGACATGATATTATAATGCACATAATTTAATTTGTGTAATGCACAAAGGTAGGGAGGATTAAAAGATGTAATATAAATGATGGTTCATTATTTTATGAAACTTTTATTGTTCCTACATTAATTTGATGAGTCCGGATTCTTTGTTCGAGTTTTTCGGTGCTTGGGTTTACTTGGGTACAAAAATAAAAACACATCATCCAAATATATTATTCATCTCTCATTTTAGATTATGTGCTATGATGTTAAGTATTCAAGTAAATCGGAACACGGAAAATCCTAATACGGTTAGGAGCAGGTTTGAGATTTTTCTTGAAAATCCTATAGGGTTCGGGGCGGGTTTGGAATGAGGGCTTAAAAACTCGCCCTGCCCCGATTATATATGTTTATATATTTTTATTGTATTTATTTTATAGGTATTTTAAACTTAAGTCCCTCCTTCATAAAATGAAATTTCAATCATGTCCCTTAAGGGGTTTAGTTTATTTTAATGTTCATCGATGTATTTTGTAATTTGTTTTGGTGTTGAGAAAACTTAGGAAAGTAGAAAGAAAATAGCTTTTGGAAATCACCTCAACTATGTCCAATATTGTATTAGGTTAACTTGAAAATGATTGATAATTTAATATTTAGAGCTCTAATTTCGTTTCTTATCTTTTTGTTTGTGAGGCATTACTGCATATGCATAATCTTTATAATTTTTTAAACTTATTTAGTATTGTTATTTATATCTATTTAAAATAAGGTATGCCCCGTCCCACAATAGTGAATGGACCAGGACGGGACGGTAATGAGATGAAATCATTTAATTGGGACTAGAATGAGATTCTCAATCTTGACCCATCACGGGTTTGGGACGGAAAGGAGATGAGATTTTCTTAAATGGGACGGGTCACTTAAATGGGACGGGGTTGGGAATGGAGTGACCCGTCCCGAACCCACCCTGTTGACATCCCTAATCTATACATCAATTTTCTGCAAAATACTAGTTTCTGCAAAATCAAAAAATAAAGGAATTTATACCAAAAGGACCTTGATATAATAGGCCTTTACCAAGAATCCCTTCATATATAGAACCAAATAGAAACCGGTAATAAGTAGAATTAATGGACTAAAATACCCCCAGCCATGTATGCATTAGAATTCGAAAACGAGCTTCCTTATTCATTTTTCTCTTTAGTTGCCGCGAATATAAATAACTGAAATCCTCTTAAAAGTCCACTATTGCTACACGAACCAAAATTTCAGAAGAGAATATTTCTCACTTACCAGAGTCCCGTCGGCGAGAGCATCCAAAAAACATGTCCGTTCCAACAACCGACATCATTTGTTCTTCGGCGTGACGAACAAGAAAAACACGGCAATGAGGAAACCATCTAACTTGATTTTGAAGGAGAAGAAGATAGAGACGGCGAAAACAAGTATGCATTACGGTTCTGTTTCGATTTTTTTTGTATGTATTAACTTATAAATATGACCTACAGGTAAACATTCATTTTTTTTTTATTACTTATAAGCCGTGACATAATTATTGGTCAAAGCCGTATGATATTAATAAACCATTTTAATAAAATTGTCAAGGCATAGTGACATCATGTGTGAACCCACATTTAAAAAAGGGACTGAACCCACATGTATGTTTCAATCCCAGAAAACAAAAAAAAAAAAAAAGTTGTACGTCGTGGCTTGAAAATAATGAGATTAGCCATGACGTACTGCTACCATTTTTTCTAATTCAAAGCTGTCTTAATCCTCCGAATTTCACGGCTGCAAATCTTTCCGACTAACAAATGGGAAATCTTTCTTCTTGTACATGAATCTAATTTTCAATTCAATCATCGGGAAATTAAAGAGTTAAATTTTTGTCAATGTCGTTGTCATTTTATTAGATATTTATAACTCTCGGACAGACAGAACGATGAATTAATAATTCAAAATGATTTTCTTCTGTATTTTTAATTAATTAATTGGTGTTTATGTATAGATATAGATGTAGGAGGATCTGTTTGGAAAGTAAGAAAATTCCTTTTTTATTTTTTTGGTTAAAACCCAGTGTTTCCTCAAAGCTGATAACTAGAAACTAATCATTGTCCGCGCCGGATATATCCACGAGGGATAAAGCGCTGGTCAAGGAATTTTTTATCAAATATCCATTGTCGGATTTGAGAAAATCCCTTTTGACATCTCTTCATGTACAAAGAGTGTAGTTTCTCGTAGCTTTGAATAAGAAAAGGGGTGACTGATTTGTAGGGTTCCCAAATGAATTGACTTATTGGAAATCTCTCTCTGTCTCCTCTAAAATATTGTTGGAAGCAAATGGTTCATGGGTCGGTTCATGGAAGTTAAGAGGCCCAAGTTCATTAGGAAAAGGTAAGTCTGAAATTAGATAAAAGAAGTTTAGCCCAACTCATTTACAGTAAAACAGTTAGAATATAGAAGTTGGAATTCCAGTTTTAAATACCACGACTCATTTCATATTTTTATTAAGATTGAAAAAAAATAAAATAAAATAAAATAATGAATTTATACCGTTATTATTATTATTATTATAAGCCAGACATAATAGCTAAAATAAAACTTCATCAATTATTATCAACTGTGGCATATCACGTCAACTCTCGTGTCGAAATTAATGCTAACATAATAATAATAATAATTCGCATGTCGTATTATGTTATAAAAGAGAGTGGTATGTACGTGACTCTCTCTTCTTATATATATATATATATATATATAGGTATTCTAGGTCAGTTTGCACTCACCAGATCGACTAAATCATGCACCTCGAATAAAACTTCTAAAACAAGACTTGAGCCTTGCAGCTCGTGACTTTGTATATTAACAGCTAGTGGGAGTCGAATATAGGACTAAAAGACTTGATCCGCCCTTAGCCCTGCTTGCTCTGCCACTTAACTATGCACGCAAGGCTTATGTGTACGTGACTCTTGCATATTGATCAATTTTTTCATCATTTTGTCAAAGTTGAGTACTCGTTTTATGGCTTGGCTTTTTTATGGCAAAAATATTGTACAAAGACCCCTCTGATCAGAAGCCTGCTATTGCAAGATTAATATTAAATAATGACCTTTTACCATATATCAGATACATGCCATCAAATCAAATCAAGTAGAATACAATTTTTCATTTTGGTGCATTGGAGGGGAATTCAATTCTTGACCCAATCTTATTCTTTTCTCCAGCAAGGGAATTCGACGTTTAGACTTAATCTATCCTAACTTTTTTTTCTATACACCCTAGCCTTAGCAATCGGACTAACCCTAATAACTTAATTGGATAGAATAATTTATAAAATGGGTAGAGTAGCTATAAAATATAGCCAAAAAAGCTACTTTGATAGCTTACACACAAAAAAAAAAAAAAATGTAGCTAGCAACATCAAAAGGATATGATAAATAAATATAATTAAATGATAGTACTTGACTACTTGGTAAGACTGTAAGAGCACTAGCTAGGATAGCAGTATAGCACACTATGCTTTCTTAGTGGAGCAACCCTCAAAATATCACATAAATATCTTGTTATATATATATAGAGGTTTTCTCTTATGAGGATCACTTTACTTTAGCTAAAGTAAGCATCTAACAGTAGAGTCACCTGTGATAAAATTTTGGAAAACTGATCGTTGGATTAGATACCCCTATAATGTATGTCATGCCTGCCAAAAATCACAGTGATCCAACGGTTAGTTTATGAGAAAACTGACTGTGAAAAACTATGATTTTTTTGTTCTTTAAAATGTTATCATTTTTTGGCAGTCAGTTTTCTCATAAACTAACCGTTGGATCACTGTGATTTTTGGCAGGCATGACATACATTATAGGGGTATCTAATCCAACGGTCAGTTTTCCAAAATTTCATCACAGGCGGCTCTACTGTTAGATGCTTACTTTAGCTTAAAGTAAGGTGATCCTCATAAGAGAAAACCTCTATATATATATATATATATATATA
>JAESVK010000337.1:162760-177725 GCA_017140935.1 Hamamelis virginiana | reverse complement strand
CATGTAGGGTCTTGGGCTGGATTGGGTGGGCTAATAATTAAAATATTTGAATTGTGGGCTAAGAATGAAAGTAGGAAATTTTTTTGGGCCAACTTAGCCTGGGCTACAGCCCAGGCTAGCCCCCTTCATAGCTCCGCCCCTGGGGGCAAAAAAGGTAACCTTTTATGAAGTCTGGTTTACAATTTTACACAGTATTATTATTATTTATATACAGATATTATATTATAAGGTGCACCGATTTAGAGTCCATTGTAAAAACATATTTTAATATATACACATATAAAAGGTTATAACTTTTCACAATAATATTTTTCAGAAATTCACCAATGAATTTTCGTGATTTTGGCATGCTAGACATGCATAAAAAAAAGTGTCTAATCCAATGATAGTTTTATAATTGGTACACTTTATAATAATATTCCGAATAAATATTGGATAAATTTATTGAAAATAGTCTATTTTGACCTATATTCTATAAATTGATATTTTTTTAAAATTTTAATTTAGAACAAAAATAACTTAAAATTATTTATTAATCTTTAGTTTAACATTGTGAGTGAAAGTGAGAAAACTTTTTTCCCAAAATAACATTTACTTGTCAATGCAGTAGTATTTTTCTAAATAAGTTTTTATTATCATGCATATAAATACAAATCTATACGCGTTATGTGCATTATATAAGAAGAAAAAAATGTCATAATTGCACCCAACCTACTCCTAGAGGATGGAGGTCCCGTCAACCATCACCTAACTCACTCTCTCTCTCTCTCTCTCTTAAATGCTTTATTCACCCTCTATCCATCCCTCACTTGCATATATATCACCATCATCATACTCTTCTCTCCACATCACACTTTCTCACAAATCGTATCTCCCAAAAAAAAAAAACAAACAAACAAAAAAACAAACCAGATATGAACTCCATAACCTCTTATTTTCTCTTAACTCTTCTTGTCTCCACAGCCACCCTCTCCCTCTCCACCCGAAACGCATCACCCGCACCCTCCACCGTCCAACCCAAGAGCTCCAAACCCAAACCCACCAACAATAACAACAACAACAACCAAAAGGGTAATGGTGGAAATGACGGTGGGATGGGCGGATTCTTCGGTCCCGGAGGCGGGTTTGGAATACCTGGATTCGAAAACGGGTGGGGCAACGGCGTTAGTGGAGGATACGGAGCCGGGTACGGGGGTCCGAATGGTGGGTACTCAAAAGGAGGGGTTATAAGGCCAACGGTGGTGTGTCAGCAGAAGGGTCCTTGTTACAAGAAGAAGTTGACGTGTCCGGCGAAGTGCTTCACTTCTTATAGCCGATCTGGGAAGAACTACGGCTCCGGCGGCGGCGGTGGTGGCTGCACCATTGACTGCAAGAAAAAGTGTGTTGCTTACTGTTAGAGCCCCTCCGGAGAGTGGTGGCGGCGGAAGCGATTTCTGAGCTTCCGGTGGCCGGTAATAGTTGCTAGTACTGTAGCATGTAATGTAAACTTAAACGTAGAGATATTATCTTATGATATCATATGATCCTGTGTGTAAGGGTTTATGTGTTTTTTAGTGTGTTTTTTTTTTTTTTTTTTGGCTTTTCCCCTATATTTCCTTTTTGCCTACTCTTTTTAACTTATTAAAGTGATAATAATATAATTAATAAATAAAATAAAATGAGAGTATTAAAGTAGCTTATCAATGTGGTGGGTGTTTTAGTTTTTTTTTTTTTTTTTCCCCTCTAACAATGAAAGTTTACTCTTATTCTTAAATTAAATTATTTCACGTGCTTAAATCTGAAATCTTTTTATTATTAGGATAAACGTAGAGATTTTTTCACTTTTTAAAATTGAAGAAAAATACTAATCATTTCATCACTTTTACCATTCTTACGTACTGTCTTTCTCACACGGGAGATGATAACTATGATATTGACGCGGTGTTAGCATATTTATAGTAAGGAGGTATTTTCTTGCTCATTAAAACTTTGTGGGGACATTTATAGGAGGAGGCCTTTTCTTACTCATTAGTACTTTTTATTTTCATTTTCGGAGTCATAAATTATTACTTGACTAAGATAATTAAACTATTGTATTATTGTTCCTCAAAACTTGGGAACAATTGGTAAGCATTGCACCACAAGATTATATTTTAGAATAATTGTTAAAAGCAAAAGAGCATTATTGCAAAATTTGTTGTATGAATGTGAAAAAGTTTGGTTGAAAGGGATATACATCCATAGGGAGGAGCTTAAAAGATCCTTATGAATTGAGAAGGGCTTGATTTCTCTTATTTAGATTTGATTGGTAGGTTTAACCTTTGTGGGCGTTTGATTTTATTTTTTTCAATGAATTTAAAGAAGTTAGATGGGCTTATTTCTTCATAATCCACAGCAAGTTTAATGGCCCACCCAACTGGATGGACCCATACAATTTATTGTTAAAAATGCCAACTATTTTGTATTGGGTCTTCTAGAAAGGAAGGAAAGGATAACTTTGAGGATTTTCAATTGGGAAGGTACTAATCTTTGTAAAAATTATTTTATGAGCAGAATATATATGTTTTGCTAAATGCATAGTATTATTTATGTGGCTTTATCATATAATAGGTATTATGTGTTTAAAAAGATATGTCGAATTCATAAAATAATTTTTAGTGCTTTTGATAAGGGGTCTTTGGATAAAGTAGCACCATGGGTACTTAATAATCAAAACAATCACTAGGGCTAGCTAACAATTATAACCTGTAGCCTTGGTATACATCTCTTGCACGAGAGGTTAGGAGTTCAAAATCAAACCTCCATCTTCTTAAATAAAAAATAAAAACCAAGAAATAAAGGAAGAAAAGTTTGAAAATTTTTAAATGGAGATTTTGTTTAAAACAGATATATTATTGCACTAGAGTTTGCTTCTTCCTGTAAATTACAGTAATTTGGAGTTTTACCTGTAAAATACAATTACCTTTTTTTGAGAATTTTCACTTGAAAAATCCCAAATGTTTATTCAATAAATAGGTAGACTTTTCTACTGAAGAAGCATTTATAGGAAACATGTGTCATAAATGTGTGCATTAAATAAAATAACTGTCAAAACTTTCCAGGTTGTATAGCATGTTCAGAAACATTTACTACAATGCAAGTACCCAATTCATTTTGAGGAATTCAAAATTTGGCCAGTTTTCCAGTGAATTTCTCTTCCTCCCATTGATGTATAGCTGATTTTCATCTCAAGGCTTTTAGGGGGGGAGGAGCAGCAGCTATTTACATCTAGTTTCCTATAAAGAGGCAGAACATATGGGCTTAGGGTTTAACCATCTTAACATTTGGGCCAGTTCGGTTTGAAACATCCCTCTCAAAAACTTGAGCTATATTCTGAGTCACTTTCCAAATACAGGACAAAACAATATGTCAATAACAGATTCAGAAAAGCAATCAAATTCCAATTCAAAAATTACAGAAGGTATGATGATTCAAGCATGTTTCTATCCCCTTGTTTCATGGAAATCCTCTAATATACTCTAGTAAATAACATACACAAGAAGTAGCACTCAAACAAGATATGAAACAAATGTAACGGTAGGTGTAACGGGAGGCCCGGGTGAGGCATCCACTCTTGTTGTTGCTAAAGGCGCATCCAATCGATATCCATACGTAAGACCCCAATCATCTAGCTTCTGTTCCCTACAGTATCATATCGCTGCCCTCAGGGCTCCTCTTGCAGCCTCACGCTTCATCTCAGCAGCTTTACCACTGCCTCGGAAATACATGTATACTTGCTGCACATCCATGGAAAGAACCACAGGCAGAACAAACTGTAAGCATTGATTCAAGAAAATGTGCCTGTATTTTTTGTGTTGACAAGGAGAAGTGGAAGTAAGAATTGGACCTGGATAACCCAGATGCTGAGCACTGACTCAAGAGTGAATAATCCAAATCCAATGAAGTAGAATATCTGTTTGAAAAGAGGAAATCAATTAATATGGTCAAGCAATCCATAAGAATAAGATAATATGATATAATAAAATACTCTGGTATAAGCATCAAACTTACCCCAACTAACACATGGTCACCGATAAGATCAACTGCAGGCAGGATACCACTGTTCCAAACAACCACAAAGAATCAGTCTTTTTTCATTTATTTATGTGGACGGGAGTGGGGTTTGTAAAAGACTTCCTGTATAATTTTTATTTTCTTTTTCCCCGAGTACTACGTCCCTGTTTTAACACTAGAACATTAAACATCTAATTTGTATGCCTCCATAAGCATCCATGACAAAGAAGAACTAACCCATATAGTCATTCTTTTATACATAAGAAATCAAAAATAAAAAAATAATAATAATAAATAAGCATAAAAGAAATGCAAACTTAAGGCCACCATCTCTCAAATCAAATTTTGCTTGAAGCTTTGATAGGGTTAAATTGAAAAACCATAAGACTGGCAAGAATACTTGTCTGAGTGGAATATGGGTTCCAACAAGAAGAAGAAGAGAAAAAAAAAAAAAACTTTTGAAACTACTCACGTGAGAGATTTCCCTTTGAAAAATATAGGAGGAGCAACCGCAGAAAAGATGCAAAAGCCAATGTGAAGCTGTAGGCAGGAGAAAGGTGGAGTTATCATACAAGACATCTTAGAGTATAGAGAAGATTTGAAGTACGAAATATAGGATACTTTACCAAATAAAAGAGGAAAAACCAACTGAACTTCATAGCGCTTTCGGTCCTGCAATAGAAGTTGTGACATTATTAAATAACAGTATATAGACAGGTAGAATCCCTGTATAATATATATATATATATATATATAGGCTCCAAGTCTTATCAAGGAAATCCACTGTGGATATAATATCAAGTAATAACAACAAACATATACTTGCATTACTCTTGGAATTAATCCCAAAATCTCCCAACAATCCAAGAATTTTTAAACAACCAATCACATTGATTCTAGGCCCAGAGTGATCAAATGCTATATATAATGGTGAAGTTTCACCCCTACCAGGCCATTATATTCATAGTCAGCTGCTTCATGGATTTCCTACATGGTCTACAAGCTTCAGACAACATATATTTACCTAATAAAATTGCAATGCATAACCTGGGATTTTAATGCTTTGTTGGGTTTAGTTGAAATGGATAAATATATGAACAGCCAAGTCCAGGACACCAGAAATTAGTACCTAAAAGCACGATACAGTGGGCGATACCACAGCACATACGCTCCCGGAACTCCTGCTATGAAATAGATAATTGCAAGGAACCAGATTTTTACACCTACAATAAAAGGACATTTCAGATCAACTCAACTGAATTAGGACATCAGATCCATAACGAAAGATATGGGATATCCAGGAAGGATACATGGTATGGATCAAAATCTTTCCAAACTAACCTTCCCCTTTAATCCACGCTGTAGTAACTGCTATGATATTCCACGTAAGGCACAGTACCAATCCTACATAACATCAACATTCATCCACTGTGACTGCACAATCTTGAATCAATAAATGCAATCGATCTTCAAAATACAAAAATTCAAAAAACTATCTTGAATCAAAAAATGCAATCAATCTTCAAAATACAAAAATTCAAAGCAAGATGGCATGATTTCTGATACAATTAGCAAGACATGTAAACTAACTTCCCCTAAACAATTCGGCATACCTACACA
Source organism: Hamamelis virginiana (assembly GCA_017140935.1). Classification (NCBI taxonomy): domain Eukaryota; kingdom Viridiplantae; phylum Streptophyta; class Magnoliopsida; order Saxifragales; family Hamamelidaceae; genus Hamamelis; species Hamamelis virginiana. The sequence continues at coordinate 172,073 of JAESVK010000337.1, read as the reverse complement.
TACTCGATTGAACAGGAAATACAGAAAATCACATGGCAAGGATTGTGATGTGATTAAATAATAAATTTGCAAACAATAACCTATTTTAACATATCCAAGGGTTTTGCATGCAAGTAGAATTTAAAATTTAATAAGTAATCACAGTATCAAACATTATGTAACCAAGTAAAAGGCTGACACACCTAACATTGTTGTAAATGCAACATACTGCAATTTTTGTAGATGAATTGGTATTTCGTTTGCAATATCATGATGGATAATTGGAAGAAATGGTGGCCAATTTTTCTCCTCGAGAACAATTCCAGCTGCAAAACAAAAAACACTCATTGTGAATTGTATGGCACAACTAGGGGTGTGTCTGATATCCCAAAAGACCAAATCAGTCTATAGTGTTTTACATAGTGTTTAAACACATGATTTGGCAGGCTAATTATTACCCCAACCCCCTACTCCCAAAGGAAAAAACAAAAAACAATTTTTTTTTTTTAAAGGAAAAAGAGGTGGACAGAACCTTAATCAGCAAATAAATAACCTGTAAGAAAACTAATTGGCTCATTTAAATACTATGAAAAACACAATGGATTCTTTAAACACCCATAAGTGATCAACCTTAATGACTGGTTTAAAAATTAAAAAAACAACCAATGCAAATCACCTCGCGCTGCAGCATCTTCTTTCCGTTTTACTTCCTGCGTAGCATCAAGAATGCAGATAAGAAAAAACAATTAAATTCAACAAAAGAAATTGCTAAAGAAAATTGGAATCACACTCTCTGTATATGATAACAAAAATATAATAAAATTAACATATAACTCCAAACCATCCATAAAATACAAAACCATAAAACATATACAGAGAAATCTGAGTGACAAGACTCTTATTCTACAATCTTTCTGACAGATATTTGGGCTTTAAAACTCAAGAGTCATGGGGCAGTTCCCTCTGTTTAATGGCCATCATGTTGGACGCTTCAGATCAGTTTCAAAAGAGTCGTGGAGCAGTTCAATCTGTTTAGGGGCCATCATATTGCACACCCCAGATCAATTTCTAACACCCACACCTCTGTCCAGATTCTTGGTAAAGGGAAAAATACAATTAATTTTCAGACAAAACCGGAAAGTTAACACATACATGATAAACATCAAACTAATGCCAATAATTTGACTTAAAAAAGGGTGAGGTTGACTCAAATGAGTTTCTCGATCCATATGACATATCCAACAGTCACTCATTTATTATTAATTTCCCCACCAACGAGTAAGAGGCTAGCATTTCCATCACGCTTTGATGCATGATTGAACTGTACTCAATGGCAACAACATCAAAATAGCTTCATAAATATCAAAAATAGTGACACAAGTTCAGTATAAATTATCGAATTGAAAATTGCATTAGCAAACCATTTTGAGGAAAGACTGTAAAACAGCAATGCCACTAGGTCAGTCCACAGTTCTGTAGAAATGTGTATGTACTCAAAATTTTGAAACTTAAAACGGTGGATACCTGTTCCCTCTTTCTCAATTCAGCCTCCTTAGCCTGGAGTTCTTTCTCTTTCCTTTTTAAATCCTGAATTTGAAATAGACTATAATTAAAGAAACTGAGATATATGCTTATGGAGGAAATACAAATGGCAAATTTGGACTAGGGTCTTCACCAACCTGATAACCTCCACCAACTGTATCAAGAGGAATATCAATTGTTGCACCACGATCATAGTTGAAACCTGCAGGTTCAGGAGGAAGAGGTGAAAGCCTTGAGTTTGTGGCAGAAGGTACACTTCCAGGATTCTACAAATATCACCAAGATAAGAATATGTAAGAGCTCAAGAAAATGATTAACGCAAGTCAGTGGAAAGAAACAAACAAGTGCTGAAGTACAATTTACAAAAGCACTCCACAACTTGAACAAACTATCATGATAACTGACAAACAAAACCTACATTTGAAACAGCATAGCAAAGAAGTACACTAAAAAGAAAACTGAATTTCATCAGTTAAAACATGGCCAGACTCGAGAGCAAAAGGTATTTTATGAGCAAAAATAGAAAAACTACACATATATGTCAGTTATGCCAACTACTCCAACAGCAATGAAGGGACTAAAGAGTAGTCATCTATAATAAAATATAGAAATCTTGCCTCCTGAACAGAAATTCCATGATAATTAATTAATTATCAAAAGCATTCCTCACTACCCTTAACCACTTGAATACGTGTTTGATAGACATTTCGAACCCATGAATGTTGCATGAGGCATGGGTAATTCATACATCATAAATTGGCAATGCAAGGCGGGACACAAGAAAGAGTTTAATCAATATCACCATAGGAACTTCAAGTCTACAGAACACACGTCCATGAATTCTTCTTTGTACCATGATTTCATTTTGACCCAAAAGATCAAGAGACAGTATGATGGCCCAAGAGAACCACTTTGCAGGATGATTGGATTACGAAATAACACAATTGAACCAAACACAATCTTATTCATGTAGAATCACAAGCAGAACACAGCAGCACCTTTCCGCAGGAACTTCAACTCTTCGGAACACACTTCCATGAACTCTTCTCTGTACCATGATTTCATTTTGATCCAAAAGATCAAGAGGCAGTATAATGGCCTAAGAGAACCACTTTGCAGGATAATTGGATTACGAAATAACACAATTGAACCAAATACAATCCTATTCATGTAGAATCACAAGCAGAACTCAGCAGCACCTTTCCACATTTCTCAATAAACTTCCTACCAATTAGATCAAAGTTCCCCTTAATTCTGATGCAGTAAGAACCGTATTGAAATCTCTTACCGCAAGTCAAACAAAGACCACAATAAGACCCATTAAATAGAAGAAGCTACCCTACACAAGGAAGCTGCATGTGTGTGTAGTAGTATACAAAATCAACAAGTGCCAAACGCGCTACTGCATCCAACAACCTCATCAATTATAGTCTAACAACAATCATACAGCAAGTCTAACAAGAAATGCAAAAAACATAAATTTCAAACCAAAAGCATGAATAACATAATTCAGTATTTCATTCCATAAATAAAACCACATACAGAACCAGATCCGACAAATCAGACAAATAACCACAAAGTCAACCGTAAATACACTTCAATAACCAAATCAGTCATAAAAAGGAACAAAATAATCTAGCATTAACTGAAAAAACAACCAACCAAAAAACCATTAAATTTCAAATTTCTCCATCCTAGAGCGAGTTGAAGAACCCCAAACCACCAAAAGTCAACCAAATTCCCTCAAATTACAAAATTGAAACAAATTCAATCTATATAAATACAAATTGAGAGAAAAACAGAGACAGAAAGAGCAAGCAAGAGAGAGAGAGGATCGTGGGTGGGAAACTTACAGCAAAGGGATTAACTTCTTCTTCCTCCTCGAAAGGGTTAGAATCGTACCGACGACCGGCCATGAGAAGGTGTATATCTAGATACCAATTTCAAAGAGAAACACAAAACCTAAGATCTGAATTACAGAGAAAAAAATATGAAACTTCAACAAGAAGAAATTCAAATACCCGACTCACAGACACAGAAATCCTATATATATATATATAAATATATTATATATGTGAAGAGAAGGAAAAGAAAAGTAGAAAAAGAAAATTTCTAGAGAGAGAGAGGACTCTTCTACAGTCAGCTGAGAAGCTGTGGCATGGACTTCGTTTGGCTATTTAAAAATTCAAAGGAAACAAGAGAGAGAGAGAGAGAGAAATCCATGTGAATATCAGCTCTGCTGGTATATAATTGTATTTTTATTTTTTATTTTTTGGGTTTTCTTTTGCAAGAAATTATATAATAATTGAAAATTTTGAATTTGGAAGACGACGTACGACGTTGGTTTTTGTTTTTTGTTTTGGCTCTTAGTTTTTTCTGTTTTAATGATGTTGTGACCCCCAAAAGTAAGTAGAAAAATCCACTTTTACCCTAAGAGTAAAACCATAACATCAACACAAATTACATTATTTTGAATTTTTGAATTTTGAATATTTGAACTTTGTAATTTGTATTAATGAAGTGGACGGTGTTGATTATGAAGTGAACGCCATGAGATCAAATTTTAACACTTTGATTATTATGATGGACAGGGTTTGCAGATGATTTTGCCTATCCCTTGAAATTAGTCTGGTACCGTGATTCAGGCCATTAATCTCTTGAATTCTCTGACCCTCGGTAAGATAAATAATGAGATAATGAATCTCACCACTCATAAAAATTTTAATTCTCAAGGAAAGAAAATTTACAATGCTTCCTTCTTCCATTGTATTAAAGAAACAAAAGGGAAAAAGAAATTATATTTGGATCCTAGAAAGGGAAGGAAAAAGTAAAGAAAAATCTATAGAAATTTTCTTAAAAATGAAATCCTCCTTTCAGCATTTGTAAACCATTATTTCCCTTTGCTCCTTACCACAAGCGAAGGATGAGAGAGATTTCTTTTCAAATAGTTGGGGTGCTGTCGAAGTGTATTTAGATTAGAAACCATCTGGGTGAATTACTGGTGGGTTTTTCTAGAAACCTTGGTCGCAACTGTAGCATTTCTGCTGAACTTTGGGCTCTGATGCTCCGCTTAGTACGAAGGATGGAAAATTGGAAAGAAGGAAAGTAAGAGGGATGGGCTTTCCTTCCTCAGGGAAGGAGACCATTTTTCGTCCTATGTGTTTGGTATGATAGAGGGAAGAGTGACTTACTTCCTTCTGCCTATTTGGTAAGTAAAGAGGAGGAAAATTATGGATTGCATTGAATTACAATTTTACCCCCATATCATTGTAAAATAATTGACATTATACTTTTAAGTACTAATAACCACAAAAATAATCTAAATCCTTAAGATTAACTTATTCTTACATTACAAAATAGATGGTGTTGATTCAAATCAATTTGATTTCATCAACTAATTTCATTCAACTATAATAAGTATGCATCATTATCTTGGTTTAAGTTCAAAGAAAATGAAGCTTACCTATTTTTATTTTTATTACCAATTTGTCATCAACACATCAAAAAAATGACTTAGGAGGCCGCTTAAATTCTATGACCCTCGGTAAGATAAATAATGAGGTAATGAATCTCACCACTCATAAAAATTTTATTTCTCAAGGAAAAAAAATTTACAATGCTTTCTTCTTCCATTGTATTAAAGAAACAAAAGGAAAAAAGAAATTATATTTGGATCCTAGAAAGGGAAGGAAAAAGTAAAGAAAAATGCAAAGAAATTTTCTTAAAAATGAAATCCTCCTTTCAGCATTTGTAAACCATTTTTTCCCTTTGCTCCTTAAAGCGAAGGATGAGAGAGATTTCTTTTCTAATAGTTGGGGTGCTTTCGAAGTGTATTTAGATTAGAAACCATCTGGGCGAATTACTGGTGGGTTTCTCTAGAAACCTTGGTCGCAACTGTAGCATTTCTGTTGAACTTTGGGCTCTTATGCTCCGCTTGGTACGAATGATGGAAAAATGGAAGGAAGAAAAGTAGGAAGGATGGGCTTTCCTTCCTCAGGAAAAGGAGACCATTTTTCGTCCTATGTGTTTGGTATGATAGAGGGAAGAGTGACTTCCTTCCTTTTGCCTATTTGGTAAGTAAAGAAGAAGAAAATTATGGATTGCATTGAATTACAATTTTACCCCCATATCATTGTAAAAAAATTGACATTATACTTTTAAGTACTAATAACCACAAAAATAATCTGAATCCTTAAGATTAACAATGAAAATTTCAAATTTTAAAAATTCAAATTAAATATTAAGCTTATTTCAAAGCTGCTAAAGGATTTTGTGGGGAAAAAAAAAAAGTTGCTAAAGCTTGCAAATAAGGACAAAACCAAACAATTCACTTTTGGCTCTTGCTGCGACATGCATCCAATGCACACAAAATGATTAATATAGCTGTTTGGAAGAATAAAGAATAGGGTAGTTGTGGGTTTGATAAAATATAATAGGACAATAAAGTCATTTCACCCTAAAGTTTAGCTTCCCTTCCCTCATATTTTGGGTGGATGGAAAATTGCGTCTCTTCCCCCCATTTTTCCCTCCCCTCCTCCCTCTCATATCAAACACGTCTTCCACCCCTTTTCCCTCTCCTCCCTTCCATCCTCCTTGTAATCCCTTGTACCAAACACAGACTATTAGAAATGGCTTGTCTTCTTTAGCTATCCAGAACAATTTTTCTTTTATTTCTATTGAATTTGATGTTGCTGAAGTTGTTACTATGGTTACTAAGGGAGTTTATGTTCATCACCCCCTAAGTCATCTTGTAAATGATTACAGATCTTTGATGAGGACGTTTTAGAAATGCCTCTCCTGCCATGCCTATAGAGAAGCGAAATTTTGTGCGGATTGGCTCGCTAAGCATGGAGCAAGTGCTTTAGACAATTCTCTAGTCTTTTCTAATCCCCCACCCACTTTATCTCTATTATTGGGACTGAGTATTTCCGTTGTATTTCAGTTCCGTAATTGATATAGAAAAAAGAGAGATTTATTTTCCCTCTACTTGATCAGCTCCTATTTTCTATAAATATATCCAACCTTCTAAAGTGAAATGATTCTATTAGCATTTGCTAACTTTAATCTCCATGGTCGTTAGATCTCGGTCATGAGATGAGATCTAATAGTTATGAAGTATTTGCTGACTTTATTAAAGTCAACATTTGCTAACAGGATGATTACTCCGCTTCAACAAGAAATAACTGCAAACTAATTTATTTAAAAAATTTGATCTATTCTAAAGTGTAGAGAGAGAGAGAGAGAGAGAGAGAGAGAGAATTGTCCAATGAGCTGTTCTTCTAGATCATTAATTGTGGCCAGCCGTGTGGTCATAGTCCAATGTTTGACAAGCATTCCTATTTTTTTCCGTTAGTTGCCATTAGACATTTCATTCCTTGTAAATTTAGCAGCCGGCTACATATTTTATTGATTTATTCTTTTATTGGCTCTCTCTGTCTGACAAAAAAGAAAAATAAATAAATAACCCATAATTGGAAAAATGCAAACTGGTTTGAAAAGCCATGTACAAATTAATATGGTTTTACGTTGACAATTGACATTGCCTTCTTCGCACTTGCAAAGGCATCCACCTGGATTTGGCCCTTTGAGTGGGGTGGCAGAATTCAAACATGGCTTGAATTCAATATGAAGTTAAATGAATATATTTAAGTTTATGATAATTGTACTCACATCACAATCATGGTAACCCGGCTATCTCATTTGATAAACATGTTTTTAACTCGCTTCATTCATTTAATAATCATAAATATATTCTGTAAGGATGTTCTTACGTTTCTTATCGTTAGCCTATTCCTTATTGGAGTAATAATATAGATATTTTGAAAAACAGACTGTTGGATTGTATAATCTTTTCATGAATGTCATGTTTGTCAAAAATTACAGTAATCGGTTTTCAAAATACAATCCGTGAAACAATTTGAAAGTATTTGTCGTTGAATGATGTCAAAGTTGTTTAAATGTCTAAAATTTAAAAATCAACCGTTTTGATTACCGTGATTTTTGGCAGACACGACATATATATGAATATTATCTAATCCAACAGTTCTAACTCAAAGCCTTTTCTTATGAGGACGTCCTCACATAAGCTTATGTGAGGATTTAGCTTTTTAATCAATGTAGGATGGGTATTATGAAAAACCAGCCGTTAGATTGAATATTCTTCTTATGTATGTCATGCATACCAAAAATCATGGTGATCTGACGGTCGGTTTCTAAAATACAGATCGTTAAATACTACTTCCTCCGTCCCACAAATATAGGCCAAAGTGGTCAAGGCACGCATTTTGAGGAAGCCGATTAAATATTAATTTGGCCATATTTTTTTAATTTTTTTTAAAATACCCTACTACGATAAGACTATAATAGTATTTAAAAAAAAATTGGAAAAATATGACCAAATCAATATTTAATCGGCTTCCTCAAAATGCGTGCCTTGACCACTTTGGCCTATATTTGTGGGATGGAAGGAGTATAACAATATCTAACAATTACAATTTTCACAGTCTCTATTTTATAAACCGACAGTCAGATCACTGTTATTTTTGGCATACATGATATACAAAGGATAAATATTTAATTTAATGGTCAGTATAACTAAATACCCATCTTGTATTGACTAAAAACTCCCGTACTCATATAAGGAAGTCCTCATAAAAAAAATTACTGCATATATTCAAATACCTCCTTTTTTTTTTTTTTGGTAAACTAGAATATATTAAATAACAAAACGAGAAACTGAGGTGCCAGTGACATCCGAGTCTAACAAAACTTTTAGCCAAGGAGGCAGAGAATAATACAAAATGAGGCTCGATAAGTTAGTACAACCATCCTTAGCAAGAGCATCGGCACACTAGTTGCCTTCTCTGAACGTATGCGTAATAGTCATCCCTTCCGGCTGCTCCAAGAGGAACCTATAGTCAAGTACAAGGTGACTAAGATAATGAGACGTGGAAATGCCTTTAGTAACAAGCTCCAAAGCAGTCATAGAATCCAATTCAATCTTAAGGTGCATAAACTTCATATCAAGGGCTAGCTTCAAGCCATCCCTTAGAGCCCAAATTTCAACATAGAGGCTGTCGCTCCACCCAAAACCCCTAACAAAACCGACCAACCATCTGCCATTTTGGTCCCTAAACAAACCACCCGCTCCAGCTTTTCCAGGATAACCAAGAGTTGAACCATCAGTATTAAGCTTAACAAAAGGGGGGGAAAGGGGAGACCACTCGACAAACACTTCTCTGTTCTTACAAGGAGACTTAGTTTTACCAGCACGAAGACAAAATTCTAAGGTTTTATGAAGGGTACGCTCACTATTGTCTTTAGGGGAAAGGATAGTTTGCTCAAAAATGAATTTGTTCCTATTGTTCCACAAGGACCAGAAAGCGAAATAGAATAAACTAGAAGCAGGGGCTAACCCATTAAGGAAGGAAGCTTTATAGGAAAGGTTGATGGAAAGCCAAGCATCAAGGGAGAGGTTGGCATCACCGAGCAGTTTCAAGGGAATGAAAGACCAAAATGCTCTAATTTTGATATAGTACAAATACGACCTGCCAACACAAATTGCCACCCTTATCTGAGGCAGTAAGGAAAGCAATAAATCAAAGGCAGTATAATAGGCATCCACATGAATCTCACTCTTTGTATTTGAGGAAGGGAAGTCTAGCATTGCCCTTATCATAAATTTGATGTATTGCTTGCAATAGATCTCTCCTCTTCAATTGTAATCGGTTTAAGGCTAGCTAGGATAGCCGATACAAAACTTTTAGGGTATATATATATATATATATATATA
>JAESVK010000337.1:129394-162360 GCA_017140935.1 Hamamelis virginiana | reverse complement strand
ACAGAGCATAAATAATTCACATAGCAAGTGCATTCAATCAAGTGAAACAATATTTTCCTTCCATCCTTTCCTATCCATGATCCATCAACTTAGATATTGAGCTTCTACCATCTGCATTCTTCATTTGGGACTAAAATGCATCTTTTAGGTAGAGAGAGTTTGGGCTTGGGCTTGGGCTGGTTTTCCGGCGAGTCTTGGGCGGGAGAGGGAGAGGGAGAGGGAGAGAAGTGAGTGGGATGGGAGGGTAGGGGGTGGCAGCATTGAGCAGCTTGGTCAGCCTTGGGCAGTGTGCCATACCAAACCGTCCCTCATTTAAGACCAAATTTTACTGTTTGCTGAGGATGGACCGTAAATGGATTTACGGGATGGACCGCAATGGATCAATTCTGTATATATATATATATATATATATTGCCTTTTTCGAGTAGGGTTTATGGTAAATAATATGCTTCATGAAATTTAGCCAAAAATAAATAAATAAATAAAGGGATTGAAAGTTACTATATTCTAATTCATAATGTTTATTATGAATTTATGGAGGTAGGCAACATACTGAACTATATATAGATCTGATGCTATTGTGTTTACATGATGATTGAGATTTACCTTTTATATTGCCAGTGATTGTGCTTGCTGCATAAAGGAAACAAAGACATGTTTCCCTCCTCGCCCTTCAAAGAGTCTGACAGCCCATAAATCCTTGAAGTCGATTCAAAATTCTATGCATCTTTATAGGGTTCAGCACAACGGTTTGTAGCCAACTGGTATCAGCTGCCTGTCCCCATTAGTGATGCCTAGAATTTTTTTTTTTTTCATTTTTTTTTTTTTTGGGTAGAATATAACGACATTGGAATATATCATATTATATACCAGAGTGCTAACACGAAATCTCTCAAACCCAAGATATAACAACCAAAACCCCACCCCTCCCGCCACCTACAACATTGGAATGTATCATATTATATACAAGAGTGCTAACACGAAATCTCTCAAACCCTAGATATAACAACCAAAACCCCACCCCTCCCACCACCTACGCTAGCCACAGGAAGTAGGAATGTCCAGAAATTCAGTCTATAGAGTTCCTTGATATCAGCATCAAAAGAGAAAAGGGTTTTTTTTTTTTTGGGTGTGTGTGTGTGTTAGTGTTGTGTTGAGGACTTCCCAAAGGAATTAACAAAGTGTGATGTAATAAAATCATACCATCTCTAGCCTGAAATAGCTCCTCTTCATCTATAATTAATGTTGGGAATGATTATCCCTTGGACTACATTAGAAAAATGCATTCAAGAACAGAGAAAGGAGAGAAAAAATTGAGGAAAAAGAAAAGGTCTTAAATGGGATTACATAAGAGACCAAAACTGAGATGTAAGTAGAACAAAACTCATGACTATTGAAATAATGAAACAATTATGAGAATTCAATGAGGACCCTAAATAAACTGAATTACAAGTATAGATGGACAAGATGTGAATGAGTGAAGCCGAACTAACTTATCGGTTAGGTTAAAACTCTTGAGTGCCTTTGCTTTCTTTTAAATGGATCAACCCAGTCCTTGTCCTCCTTTACAGCTTTCTCCCAGCGCTTTCGAAATATTTGAAGCTCCGATGTTGATTGCCTCCTAATCTGCTCAATCCAATTCAAATGTGAAACACATAAATTTCATCAAATTAGTGGGGGTGATAAGATAGTTTCTATATAAATGGTGCCTTGTACCAATTACCCCTTTTTTTTTTGATTTTTTTTTTTTTTTTTTTTGTTGGAAGGTAAAAAGTGCCAATTGCCTATCAATAGTAACACAGGGCAATTTGTGGCCAATTATTATTTTAAAAAAAAAAAAAGGAAAAAAAAAATAGAAAGAAAGACTGGCAATAATGATAACCCAGACTTGGGATGGCAGTAGATTAGAGGTTCAATAGGCTCACCTCAGATCGCGCATCCACTACTCCGGCACTATGTCTCTGATAGTGAAGAGGGAAAATCAGAAAAAATACGTGTGTGTGTGTGTATAAAATAAAGAATGGCAATCGGTAGCTGTAAATGAATGAAGGAAATCTTCACTAATTGCTTGTAGTGAGGTATACCTTCATTGATTCTTCAGGAGGAGCCTGCACAAAGGTAGAGGAAATGGTTATGGTACAGAGCACATAATGAATACAACAACAATTGAAATAACGATGATGAGAAAAATCCTCATAAAACTATTCTATTCCTGAAAGGAAATGAATATGTAGGAAAATAGGTGGAGGCATATCTGAACACAATTATCCCACCATAACACCATTCAATAGCTGATCAATTCAGTTTAGCTAATGGCCTAGTACTACTGTACTAGTAACCACTAATCACTTGATCTGGTGAACTAATCAGACCCATAGAGATCAAGCATCAACAAAGTTATCAGCAAAGGCAACATCAATATAAGTTTGACAAAATCAAATGACCATTAATATGTTTATGTCAAGCTAAGTTTTTGGATAAAAACTCTATTTCATTTAGACCAAAGTTCTGATATTATCTCAAGCTTCAAATGCCTAGCCAAGGCTTTCTGAATTAATTATGAGATGAGTTTTTTTCTTTCCCTTTTTTCTTCACGAAGCAACAACGTCTAGCCATTATATGACTACACTTATCAATATGGCTGCAATCCATGGTGTTCTCTCCAACACCCCCAACCCCTTTTTCTCCTCTCAATTACTGCAGTAAATGCATTATCAATCTTTATCATAGATAGATCATAGAAGTACTAGTAATTGATCAAGAGAGACTGAAGATAAAGATTGTATTCTCTCAGTGCATACGAATACTTAGTGAACGTATTATCCTTCGGAAGGATAAACAATAATATTGTATGGAATCTGCCACTAGTTGGAAAATTTTAAATATATACAGGATGTCAGAATTGAATTGAGAATAAATCAGAATGAAAAAGATTTGGCTGCTCAGAAGTTCATCCACAGAAGGAAATTTTCAATAAATATGGAAGAAAATTTGGTCATTTAACAATTTTTTTTTTTTTTTGGATCATATGAACATGTGATTCAATGCAATCTGGGAATTGGATCAAACATCTAAAATATTCCAACAAGTTGAGTTGGCATAATCCAGTCGCAAAATCAGCACTTTGGATGAGTCTGAATCTAGATCCAGAAGGTCAAGATAGATGGAGCCTCAGAGAAATTCTCACCCGAAAAAATTTTTTAAGAGCTATATTCCATTGAAAAAAAAAAAAAAAAGCCTTAGGAAGGAAAATACACCAGTTAAGACTGTTCGTAAACAAAAATCAACAGAAAAAGAAGAGCAGGAGTAATAAGAGGAGGTAGGAAAAACAAATAAATGATGTGACTACTATCCTTGGACTCTCATCCTATGTTGATATCAAGATATAAAGTACTCTTTAAAATTTTTTGAGAGTCAATACGTTTTCCAATCCTACAAAAATCCACAAAATATATTGGTGTGCTCCTCCAATAAAGAAATTAAGTTTTCAACAGTTGCAAACAAAAGCAAAGAACAGGCAATTTAACATATGCAGAACAATTTACACAAAAAGAGAAAAGGCAAATTACCTTTTTTATAGAATGCCCGCCCAAAGTTTGTATGCCTTGATGAACAATGAATTCACTATCAATTACCCCAACCTTCTTTGTTCGGTCGCCCTGTAAAATGCCATGTTTTATCCAGAATTATGATATTGCTAATTGATATTTATAAGCAAGAACTAAAACAAAACCAACACCCACCCTAAGAATGAAGATATTATTAAAGCAAAATATTAGATTGTTTGTAGATTAGTACAAACAATGAGACGCTAAAGAACCACTTAAAAATAACTTGACCCAGAACCCGATGCATCTAAAATGGAAACAATTAATTGAAGACAGTTTTACTTTATTTAAATGCCATGACAGCATAACACTCCTATTCAACATAGATTTAGGTGAACAACTTCACTTGTATTATTGATATGACACTAGTAAAACTTGAATCACATCTTCCAATCCAGAATTAGAGGGAGTGGAACACTCTAGCACTCTCAAGTAGAAGGAAAATAAGCATTTTTGCCTTTTTTCTGCTTTTTATTTTTTGATGCAAATCAAAAGTACAATAAACAAGTACACTATGTATGTGATTGATATTCTTTCTAGAGAGAGTACAAAAACAGGTGCAAACATGTTGTTGGTACAGTGGTAGTGTTGGAAGCAGCAGTGATGGTGATTGTGTTGGTGGTACTACTGATGGTGGCCAGGGAGGCCCACAATGGTGGCACTAGTGGTGATGGCAGTGGCAGGGGAAATGGTAGCAATGGTGTTAGTAGTGGTGGTAATGTTAGAGGTGCTGTTGATAATGGTGGAGGTTAAGATAGTGAAGTTGTTTATAGTTTTGCTGGTGGTGTTGGTGATGGTAGTGTTGCAAGTGGTTCAATGGTGTTGGTAGTTTAATGTGTTGGTAACAATATAAATATATTTTTTTCTATTTGCTTGTGTTTTAAACGATGAAAATAGAACATTTCCCTTTTTGTTTTAATGTGTTGGGAACAATATAAAGATTTTTTTATTTCTATTTGTTTGAGCTTTAAACAATGAAAATAGAACATTTTCCTTTTTGTTTGGATTTTGCAACTGAAAAATGATTTCAAGGAGCGTTACACAACACAACTTTATTGGTTTCTTCAGTTATTATCTTTTGCTTTCAAAAAGCAATAAAAGAACACACTCAAGTTGCTGTTCAACAGTGCCTAAATACATGTTCGGCCAAAACAAACAGATAATATATATAACATTTGTACAGAAGACGAATGGAGATGTTAGTGTAACGCCAAAGGGAGGGAAGTATTTCTGTTGGAACACATATTCAGACTATAAATGATGTGGTCTGAAAATTGTAAGAGACACAGATTAAAACAATCTATGGAGGAATTTTCTGAGAACCCTTGAAATAGGTTGATGTCATAAAAGTCACACTCAAAAACCAGGTTAGATCACAAAAATAAATAAATAAATAAATAATAATGGGCATCAAAAACTTTCAAAAGTAATAACCACATATTAATGGGAGCAAAACACAAAACCTTCACTGGTGCCTCATAAAGAGCAAATAAATGGAAACAATATCCCAAAGAGTTGCTAAACCTTAACTGAAAAATATCTGAATAAATCTCACCTGTGCACAATACCCAAGTTTCATATCCATTCCCCATCCATGAACAAGATCATTCTGAACAAAAAAGGAAGCATCTCTATTATAAACTTATTGAGAAAACGAAAAAAGAAAAAGAAAAAAAAAAGACTAGTCTATATTGCTTCAACATACAGTGTGAATCATATCTTATTTTTATAAATAAGTAGTCTGAAAAGCAACAATTTATTTTAAGTCAATATACTGAAAATAGAAAAAGAAATAAAGATTATCTTCATTTAACAAGTCAGACAAAAAGCACAAATCAAACAGCATGACTATTTAGTATCAATCAACACTGCCCACGGAAATAAATTTACCTGTATTAGATGCCAAGCACAATACCAAGCAGATCTTGAAAACACTGGAGCCATCCCTTCCACAAATCTACAAATGAACATGAATGAGCAACATTTAATATTCTCGTTCTAAAAGAAAGGAGAAAAGATATTCTTCATTCAGTTTTCATAACTGTGTACCTTGAATATCAATTTCTCCTTAAATACTCGAGATTTTCATAACTAAAAATTGGAATAGTAAATTGCTTTTTAAATAATAGCTTTCATCATGCTCGTTCACAGCTGATGGTTAAAAGGAGAAATGGGAGACTACAAGTAATAGTTACCCAACTCTATGAGAAGAAGAAGAGGAAAAAAGGGAAAGAATAAGAAGGTCATGCCCAGGACATGATAACAACTTACCCAGTACAGGGTGGTCCCATGCTGGCATTAGAACACTTGATACTGCCTCTAGAGTCATAGACTCTTCTGCATGAAGTAATTTATTTTATATTAGTATTCAAAGTATTAGAATGAATTCTATTAATAATTTGTAAGAACACCCCATTCACCTATGAGCCCTCTTTGTTCTTTTGCGTATAGTAATTCTGTGATGTATATCTGTCGAATTTGGGTCTAAAGCTGGCTGAGATATCTCTAATCCTTCTGATTTCATAATTTTCAAGTATCTGAGAAGACAGAAGATAAATATCAATCAAAATTGTTCCCATGGAAAGATAATGAACCTGTCATTTAGTAACAAAGCAAACCTCAATTGACCACAGCTAAATAAACCAAAAATATTTACATGCATAAATTCTCCTTTTCTATTGCCCTAATTTGAATTATTCGAGCAAGAGCTAAAGCAGCAAGATATTAAAAAGTGTAATGGAACCTTTGTTTTTTTTTTTTTTTGAAAGTGCATTTAGCTGGAGAGACTGAGTTGGATAGCATTCAGATGCCAACAATTTATGGAAATCAGGCAAGGTATAAAAGGATGTCTGTCAAGCTTAAAGAATGAAAATACATGATTGATAATAATAGTTCAGACCAAAAGAGACAAAATTCTAAATATTGAGGGTGAGTCGATAGTTTCAACTGTATATTATCCCATCTATTGTTGTTTGCTTAAATACAAAAGATAACTAGAGCTACAATGCCCCTACTCTAGTCCTTTCAGAG
Organism: Hamamelis virginiana; assembly: GCA_017140935.1. NCBI lineage: Eukaryota > Viridiplantae > Streptophyta > Magnoliopsida > Saxifragales > Hamamelidaceae > Hamamelis > Hamamelis virginiana. The sequence goes on along the minus strand of JAESVK010000337.1, from coordinate 155,722 downwards.
CCTAAAGGACCAGAGCCAACAAGATTTAAACCTTCAAACTTAAAAATTGTACATCGTTTTCACAAAAAGTTATCTGCACAAACAATATTTTCAGAGCATGACAGCATCATAACATCACAAGAAATGTTCCAGAAACCTAATAATTGTACCTTCCAGGGTCAAAATTCTTCACTCCCAAATCTTCGTCCCAGAGGAATATGTAATCATAAATGGACACCACAGCTGGATGCAGGAAGCGTTTCGCAAACCACCTGAGATACAAACAGCACATCAGCACACGAGATAAGGATTAACAAATTTATTACCATACTAAGTTGGGTGGATTTATTGGACAGCATTCTACAAAACTATAGGGTGCATGTGAGCAAGGGAAATAATAAAACCTGCAATTTGGTGGACCTTGAAGTACTTGTTGCCAGGAAAAAAAAATAGAGAGAGATAAAATGATTAGAACACTATGTTTCGAAGATCTAAGTTACTGATCAGTTTTTGGGTAGTCCAGCCTCTAGCACTCCTTATATTTTCAATAAGCTGCCTAAACTAGTAAACTCTGAAGAAAAGGGCAAACAAATTGGTTGCTTAGGACCTTAGATTTTAAAGCGCGGTCAAGGCCTGAGGAAGGACTGAAGGACTGTTGTGTTTGGTAGACAGCCAGCCAAAAACCCTTACTCAAACCTTTAAGTTGCTTAGATAACATGGTGGAGTGAAAATTTATTCCAAAAGACATCACAAGTGGTACTCGTCAAATCCTGGCACCCTCCAGATATTTACATTTATATCGTGCGCGGATGAATCTGCTCTAGGAAAATGATATTAATCTCTTACTTTTAACCATATATTCTAACTTCCATAATCTCTAGAGCTAAACTCAGTATTAATAACCTTACCATTTTGTTTGATTCTGAGCAACTATATGTATGGCTTTATCACTCCAATCAAGATCCCACCACCCATCCACATTGCCATCATAATGGAACAGCATAATCGTAAAATTCTCTGGAAGAAACTGAATTCACTGAAATTAGACAAAGGATGTCCACTACATAACATGTCGAACATATATAAAATGAAATACCTTTTGAACAATAGCATCAACATTATCCTTCTGATTAATACCAACTGGGATTGCCAGCAAGTTGTGATGGCTGGAAACATCAGCCTGAAAATTGAAAGTCGCCACAAGTTACAAATAAAATTATCTCAATGATCATTTGTACAACTATTCCAGCTGAGTATACAAACAACCCTAGTTGACTGCAATGAGTCTATTATCAAAATTCAGCCACTCATCCATTGAATTCTTTAGAACCAGGAAACAAATGCATGGTTCAAAAGAAGTCTACAAATTGAGGTTGGAGTATAATAGGATCAAAATCTAACCTTTGACCTTTTACTACTTGTCGACCATAGAGGCTTTAACTCCAAATCAGATCTAGCCTCAATGATACCACGAGGCAAACCAACCAACTTTGCAGAAGTCACACTAGAATCCTAGAAGAGAGCATCAGAAGCACCTTAGAACAACAACAAAGATAGGAACATCCACATAAACCATCCAACCTCGTAACTAAAATAAATCAGATAAATGAATTCCTAAAGTTAGTTGACTGAGGTGGTTGTGTTCAGTCCCTACAAGCTCAAACAAAGAGAAGACTGAAACAAACTGATAAAGCATACCATTTGCTAGCATGAATATTGTTACCTTTATTGAATCGAAAGGATGCAATTTTGCTTCCATCTGATAATGAAGGGGAAAAAAAATCAATTGAATTAGCAAGGAAAAAAATAGAGGCCTGATTTAAGCAAACCCCCCCTCCCCCCTTCTTCTCTCAAAAAAAAAGGCACAAAGAATTGGACCTAGATCCTTTATTATAAGCCAGCAATTGAGTAGTCATGAGGGTGATCTATCACCAGAAATACTATTCAGATGTCTAACTAGCAAGGTGAAAATGACCCACAATCAATATGGGTTCTTTGATGAAGATTATGGACCAAACAACTGGCCCAGTGAAAAAAAATGGGTCCAAGCAACTTTATTATTCTTTTCAGGATAGCTAGACAATAGTTCTAACAACTTAACAAGAAACAAACTCCATCAGTAATGTGCTTATGAAAATTACTGGGTAAGATAATATCAAATGAAATTCAATTGGCCACTAAAATGTATGATGCTATAGGTAGAACACTCCATCTACTAGGCTGGTCCTTATAAAGGATCACTCTTGTGTCACTGTAATCAAATAATTGATGGTGTTACAGTACCTCTGTCTGTTGATATTGATAATTTGTGGTTCTATACACAATGACCAACATTACTATACACACAATTCCCATAAACGGAAGTTGTTTCATCTTAGATCCGCATGTTCCCTGCAATGCCCGCATTACACAGTTAGAAACTCTATAATATCAATCTAACTCTACAAGACAACACAAGTTATTTTGATATTATCTTCCTAGCTCCTATTAAACTTAAAATAATGAAAAGTTAAAAAACATAAACCATACCCCATCAAAGAAGATATTTCTTTTTCTCAACAGCCATCTCCATGATTTAAATGTCCTCATAGACAACCAAGGGCTCTATTTTATTCTCATAACAATCTGCAGTAGATGCATATAATCGAAGACTAACATCAGAGCTAATTCTTGCCAACTGAAAATAATAATAATTAATAATTATAATTATAATAATTACATTCCATTTCTAATTTAAACAACAAATGTCTAAAGAGAGTGAAGGATGCATCAGTAAGAAGACAACTATGATCAAATCTGTAACATAAATTTTGCATCGTATGGAACCCTAAGCCACCATGAGATTCAAATTTTCATATCTTTATACTTTTCACAATTTTCTCCACAACCAAACAGGGGATCAAACACTGAAAAACATAAATAGCAAATTTGACAAAAACACAAGCTATTCAACTAATGAACTGATTCATTAATGATGGCATTTGCATGTGCGCTCATGTGCTACACACACACACACGGGGGGAGGGAGAGAGAGAGAGAGAGAGAGAGAGAGGAGCAGAATATTGTTGGGGTAACATAAATTTTCTTCAGATTTTCGAATCTAAACAGATAATACATATCAATCTACCACCCATTCAAAAATTAGAATGCAACTATACGAGATTTGGGTATCCGAAATCTTACAGTGTAAGCTATATAACCATCGAGAAAGAAGAAAAAACAAAAGACACTGTTAGAATTTCTCAAGAATCTGGAAAGTACTGGTGAAATTCCTAGCTGAATCAACACTCTCTCTTGATTTCCTGGGGAAGGGAAAGGAAAACGAAAATTTTCCGGGAAAATACCAATGACGTTATGGGTTTCCACAAGCAAATGGCACAAACAGCCATCTGTCTCTGCAATAACTAGAACGAGAAAAGCACTCCAGCGAAAAATAAGGGCCCTTTGACATTCAATCACAAATACCAGGAAAAGAGAAAATCCATGCGCAGAAAAAGAAATCCAGTTTTTTTTTTTTTTGTTTTGGAACTTTTCGTTGGATCTGAAATCTAATAACTTAACCTCCGGCTTTCATTGTGATTATTACTATAATTAATATTTTAAACTTACACCGAAAATTTTCTATTTTTAGAGAAAATCACAGCTCTAGAACCAGAAATTTCGAGCTTTTAAACAGATTGAACACTGGATCATGGACTGATTCATCATTCAACAAACGAAACTGACCTGCAATTGCATGCTATGTTAATACCGTCAACAAGCCTCCAAAAAAGTAATATTTTGATCATAATGGGTAATACGAATTAGAGAAAACAGATATTAAACAAACCTCAGAGATTTTGATGATTACGAGTTACCCACGAACGAAGACCGCTACTATTTGCAGCTCCGGCGAAATAAAAACAGTTCTCTCTCTATTTATATGTCTATATCTATATCCCGTAGGGCTTAATACGATGATGCCCACCGGCAAGAGAGAGAGAGAGAGAGACGGTGGGTGCCAGAGATGCCACGTTTTATAAGAGAGAGAGAGAGAGGGTTGCATGCGTTTCAGTGGTCGCCGACGACTGGTTACTTGATTAGAGTTGAAGCTTTGATCGTCGTCGTGTGCTTATTTGTATCGGAGCCAGAGAGAGACGCCAACAGCGAAATTTGTAACAACGACACCGCTTGCTGTCTTTCAATAACAAAATCCGCTCAATTGATTCGGGCACTCCCCTCCCTCGAGCACGTCATTAGTTTTCAGTTTTCTTTGGGTTTCCCTATTTTATTTTATTTTTTGTTTATTTTGCTAATATATCCTCTTATGCCTTTTATTTATTTTTAATGTTTTTATTCTTGTAGCCTTCAATTTATTACATTTCGACTGTATTCTCCTTTCAAAAAATTATGATGTCACATGAATTCTCCTTTATTTCAATAGGGTTATAAGATAAATTAAGTTATTCAAATTTTAATTCAAAGTAATTTGCTAATATATTCCACACGTCAAGCTCGTAATTTATATTTGAGCTTGTTAATATATCGAACCAAATTGGATTAAACTATCAGGATCTGTTTGGGAACTTTGAAAATTTGGTCTGGCCTGTTCTGATTTTTTTCTGTTATATGATTTTTATGTAAACCAGCTTGCAGTTGGTTTGAAAAAAAAAAAATTGTGTTTATACCTTATTTTCTAGATATGATTGAACTGTTTGCAGAAAAAATGCACTTACCAAACAATATTTAATAAAAACCAAACAGACATATCCTAAGTTGGCCAGATTTTTAAGTTTACCAAACATCCCCTCATTCAGACTGATAAATTTGTTAATATTTTATATTGTTAAACTAATCAAAATTGGCTTAATAATAAATTCATTAAGCTTGCATGTGGGATAAATCATAAATGAGTAAGACTCAAATTTGTATTTTAAAAATTTATCCAAAAATTCCTTAGGATCATAGGTGTCCACTATGAAGTATAAATATATATTGTTCATATTTTTATGTTAAAAATAGCATGAAATTGAATCTGGTAGCATAAATGTTTGTATAAAATCCTATTTCTATCTTTTTTGAACTCGTTGAAAATTTGATTTAGCTAACCAACTAGAATTGGCATGGTGGCCAAAGGATAAGCTTTAAATTCAAACATTCAGATTCGAAACCAATCAAACTTTCTTTATCAGCCACCAGTCCGAATTATTAGACCGGACATTATACAAAAAGATTGATTCAGTTTGTTATGAAGATAAATAAATAAATAAATTCAAACCTAACTTTTAAATTCATTAATTTATCAAATTAAAATTCAAAAGCCTATTATTCCACATAACTTATTTTCCTTATTTATCTCTCTAGTCATAAATTACAATTATGTGAGAAATTCTAAAGCATTGCTACTTCCCCAATCCAAGTAGGGTTTCAGTTGTTGGTTTTTGTGCGAAACCTTTTGCCAATGGGCTAAGGCCACGTTGCACCTAAAGCCGGCGGCTAAACTGCAGATCCGGACGGCAAATAAAGGAAACGGGACAAAAAATAAAGTGCCCTGAATATAAAAAACGAGAGCGCCCATAAAAGAGAGAGCTGACAGCGGTAACTGCCTTCCAGCCACGGCGTAAAATAACTATAATTAATTTATAAAAATAATATTATTTATCTCGACGAGAAAATTAGCAGTGCGTGTGAGTTGTGACTCGTGACCATGAGGTCTTGATAATAATTATTATTTACCTCGGTTGGCCACTTTGCCACTTGGCCACTTTTCGATTATAATGTAAAATTTAACTGTTGAAATTAAAATTTAGAAATGAATTAACATATTTATTTATTTATGATATTTATATTTTGATTTCAGTATTTGAATTATTCTATAAATTAATTTCAATTGTTGGATTATATATTAGGAAATTATTATTATTATTTTTTTTTTTATTATGAGGGTGTCCAGGCCAGCTTACTCGCACCTCGACTAATCTCTCGAGTTATCACAATACCCTACTAACCACGAACACTAATTAAGATGCAAGGCAAATATCCTGAGTTGGTGATGCATGAGACTCAAAACAAAGATCTCGGACTTGGTATGCCAAAACTCAACCATTTAAGCTACCCTCCTGGATTGGAAATCAAAATATTTTTACTTATTAGGAGCAAATTCAGACTCACTTCACCAATTGTTTCTTTTTCATTTTTTTTTCTTTTAATTTATAAAAATGGAATTGAATTCTTAGAATAACTGTACCTAACATCATTTTTGGAGGGCAAAATTTTATCTGATCTAAAGAAATGAGTAATAATCATGCACTTCTAGATAACTTGAGATATACAAGGTGATCGGTCAAAACTAAGTTCCCTAATTTTTGCTACAATCACTTCAAATATGAAAACTTTGATATATCATGAGATTGTTTGGGTGTACTTCTAAAAAATAGTTGTTCACCATTGATTTTAGTCAAAGTTAATGCAAATAAGATCTTAATTAAGCCTAATTCTTAAATCCTCTTTCTCATAAATTCTCATCGACTTAGCTTCACCACTTTATAATTGTGGCATGAATACTTGGAGGACTTAAATTTGCATTCTTTCTACCGTTCAAGAAGGCCATGAACATGTATAAGGGGCCCGTTGGTGCCATACCAACCGGCCAATTGATTAGTGAATTATGAGTAGTGATTTTAATTTCAATTCCTAATCTTATGTCTTGGTATATGGACAAAGGTAGCATTATTTATTTCACTCTGTTTGTGTTTTAATTTTTAGGTCTTCCTACCATTTATACATAGAGAACATGTTAAGGTATATTTAGTAGTTGATGACGTTTTAGCAATTAATCTTAGTAATATATTTTCACTTTTAAAATAATTTTTAAATTTGAGTACATGAAAATACAGCAATATCCATTTTCTTATAAGTAAAAGACTATAAATAACATTTCAAGACGCCATCACTCTTTTAACCTAAAGTGGCATCCAAGATCGAGATCGAGAGTGAGTTTTACTACTTACACCATCAAGTCGTATCTTGTTGATGTTTCCGCATGCTGCTCTATGTAAGTTTTTTATTTTGTCTTTTTTACTTTTTCTTCGGATTCAAAATTAGATGAGTTCGTTCTTAAAAAATTATTATGAATCAAAATAATAAATTTCTTGTTTGATACTTAGAGAGAGGGGTGTGGTTGAACAGTGATATCAAGATAGATGTCTAAATAAACAAAACAAAAAAAAAAAAAATAAATAAAAATTGGATGGATAATGACCCCTCTAATGAAATGATACATTGTTTATTTGAGATATTGCTTTGTCATTGTCATCAAACCAAGCTAGCATATATTGACCACCATTAGTAACCCTTTTCATTTTTCTTTTCTAATTTTCTGATTTCCTTTTCATTTTTTCATTTTTTTTTTTTTGGGCTGTTTGTTAAATTAAACTAGTTCTTTGAATAAATTTTAAATTATAATTTAAATAGGACCTGTGTACAAATACATATATTCCCAATATAATTAATGGTCACTACAACAAAAAAAAAAAAAAAAAGAGCAATTGGGACTAATTTAGGGACAGATTGCAGTTTGTCCCAAATAGGGACGGAAATTGCTATTGCTCTTCTTGTTAGGGACGGTTTTGTGTCCGTCCCAATTGTTAATTAAGGCACTGTTTGTATTTATTTTTTATAAGTACTTATTTATTAAAAAAATTATAAGCAAATAAGTATATATAAAAAAAACAAATCCAAACGGTGCCTAATCAATTTTATGTAATTCGTTAAAGTAGAACTACGTCATATGAAGTGGATATTTTGATATCAAATCTTGGCATCTTTATTAATGTAATGGACAAGATAGTTATGGACAATACTTACATGATTATGCATGCCTTGTTGATTAGTTAACATCGCCATTGCAGTTGCGTTCCAAGTCAAGCTACCAAGCTTGATTTTCCCATGCCTAATTAATTTTAATTGAACAATACAAGTCAGGCTATCACTTTCTTTAACTCCATTGATGGCGAAGGTACGGAGTTTCTTTATCAGAGACATATTATGCAAGCATGGTATCACGGATATATTATAAATGCATGGTTTTATAAGGTGCACCGTACCTATATATAATTTTGCATAATGTTACCTATTTTTAGTCAATATAGGCCGGCAGATCGATATTGCAAAAAATCAACTGTCTAATTAGATATTTTTCTTATGTATGTTATATATGCTAAAAATTACATTAATTAATTGTCGGTTTTTAAATATTGTTACTGTGAAAAACTGTGACAACTAATGAAAATCCGTCACAGTTTTTCACTGTCGTTATTTTGAGGAGCTGATCATTGCATCACTGTAATTTTGGTATACATGACATATAAAAAAGGAATATTCGATTCAACAAACAGTTTCTTAATACACCTAGCTATTTTACATTGGCTATACACTCTAAAAAAATTGGAAAGAATTGACTTGTTGTCAATTTTTTCACATGTGTTGTGTGAATGGTTTTGGGAATTAATACCACACATTTTTGAAGCTTGCTCACAAATCCACTTTTTATTTCTTTGTTTTGCCTTTTCCTAGAGTTCATCGAGATTGCATGGATTTGGTCATTTAGAGCTTTTTTAGAGATTGTTTGGAAAATATATGTAAAAAATTTAGGGATAAACCTTAATTAGTTTTGATTTTATCATTAATTAGTAAATTTATTTTTATATAAATATGTTTAATTTTATGCTTAATCTTTATTTTAAAAATAAAAAATAAAAATACCCATGTATTCCTGTTCTCAATGTTAATAAATGGGTATTGATGAACTTTCGTGCGCTTGAATTCAATATCTTACTCCTAATAAAGGCAAGAATACATGCTACTGGGTTATAAAGTCATTGGTATGTTTAGCCTTAGTTGATCATGACCGATTGGTCATATATTAAAAGCTCAAATATTAGTAAGGTGGCTATTGGTGTAGTTTTTGGGAGGCTCCAAATCAACTTCCTAGCCTTCAAAGTTATTTTGGGAAAAAAAAAAGGTAAAGTAAAGAAAAGAAAATTGTTTGGTGAACTCTTTCAAATGGAATTTAATGAAAAGTTAGTTACTTGGAAGTCTATTTGAAAGAAGTTAACGACTTTTTTTGAAAACCCGCGTTTGCAAGAAACATAACTTCCATATTTGTTTTTGATACAGAAGACTTTTAAAATATGATAGCATCTAACACTATTTTTTCTCTAAGTGACTTTTTGAGAAGTTCATCCTAGAAATCACTTCTCCAAAAATGACTTCCATTTATAAAAAAAGTTACGCTAAACGCAGCCTTAATATTGACATGCAAACGGGATCAGTTCAAAAGAACATAGTAGAAGCACAGTTGAAAGCTGTGTCAGAGATATGATTCTAAACTACCTAATTAATTACGGAGGTCAAGGCTTGATATTATAAAATAATTTTAATAATTTTTTATATGAGAGAAGATTTGGATTGTATAAGTTGGCAATTGAGGATCTTGAATTAAAAATTATTGGTAGGCGGTCGAGCTAGGGAAGCAGTATCCCCTTCTTTTATATATATATATATATATATATATATATATATATATATATATATAGAAATGATACAGTCAGGCAGGCTTGACTGTGAAAAAATTCAGTCACCCCCATTACAGGGTGATGCAGGTCTCGGTTTCATATTTCAACCGTTAGATTTCTTATTCATCCAGTACTTGTGATGCCTGCAAAAAATCACAGTGATCCGACGGTTGGTTTTTAAAAAAACTGACTTTAAAAAAATCTGGAATTCAAAAAATAAAAAAATGGTAGTTTTATTCCAGGAATTCAAATTTATTTTTCCTTTAATATATAAATTCATATTTTTAATTAAAAAAACGTTAATGGATGAAATAATTTATAATTATTTGTCGACTTAATATTTGACGGATGTAATATGCATGAGAGGATATAATTCGATCAATTATCAATATTATAAAATATATATGAATTTTATAATAAATTGTTTAAAATTTATATTAAAAATTGTGTTTATTAAACTCGATTGATATATACAATGTACATACATAGTTATATGTGCAGGTGGGGAAGGTTGGAAGTGGTTCCAAATTTCCAAAAGTTGTTACATTTTTGGTGTGCATAGGCCAAAATAATGGTGTGGTCTTCGAGGGTTTAAAAAATTCGCACGAGCGTTAACGTCAATGGTTTTTGTCCTCCACGTGTCACCATCCATACAAGGAGGGTTTAAAAAATTCGCACGAGCGTTAACGTCAAGGGTTTTTGTCCTCCACGTGTCGCCATCCATACAAGGACGGTTTAAAAAATTCGCACGAGCGTTACCGTCAAGGGTTTTTGTCCTCCACGTGTCGTCATCCATACAAGGTGGTTGTTGCGTGGCGCAATCCAAATGGTTTGATGTTTTTGATTCTTCTTCACTTTGGGAGGCCTTGGACTTTTTGAGATGCCTCAAGTATCCTTTTATAAAGTGTAATTTTATGAAAAGTGATTTAGTTTTAATTGGACTAGTAAAAAATTATATTGATTTAATGGTTATTTTTTAAAATATTGAGCATAATAAATTATGACTCTTTTTTATGATAATATTTTTAAAAAGTGAATCATTGGGTCATTGTAATTATTGGCTCATTGATCTGTCTTACTCTCAGAAAATTGCATAAGGAGCACTTTATAATAGTATGTCTGAAAATGGATAATGTATTATATCGCTTGCTAGCTTAATATGTTTATCATATTTATTTAAACAAAAAAAAAAATATTTTTTTATATTTTTTAAAAGAATAACGTGTCAGTCCTATATCACCTCCATCACATGGGAGCTTGGGTAGCGGTGGGACGTATAGCATTTTTTTTTTTTTTAAATGTTAGTATAAGGAATTATTTGTTTTTATTAACAATGACTTGGGATTTTAACCAAGTTTGGTGAGATTTAAGATTCATGCCCTGGAAATGAGGACAAGAGACGAGAATTGAGACAGTAAACCTATGATTATGAATAAATCTGGTAAAAAATTATTTATTCTTGGCTTCTTAGCCATATTCTTTGAAAATTTTAATGTAAAACAAAGTCTAATTGACATTTTTAGCATAATTAATACCCTTTGTTTAATCCTAATAGCTCATAAATCGGTTTCGTAAATTATCAATTAAATTGAACAATCAGATGGAATGCCGGATACGCCGGTAATTTAATTTAAAATTAACATTCTTCTTTATTTTTAATCTTCTTGATCTAATCAACACCTTAACAACTTGTATTAATTTTGCATTGTATGTAATAAACATCCTTTTTATTGGCTGAAATTGTCAAAATAAAAATTTGGAACAAATTAACTTTTTGAGCATTACAAAGAAGTTGGTAGATGCATATTTTGAGAAAGAATATATATGGTTGATACAAGAAATTTAAATTAGTTGAAAGAACAATGAGTAAGTTACAAGAATGAATAAAGTGATATTCTTGTTGGATTAAAAGATGCCCTTTGCTAAAGTAGCCAAAAAAAAAAAAATTCTAAATGTGGGGAGCAAGTTAAACAATTGGATTGGGGGAGTGAGTATAAGTGATATTCTTGTGCAAAAAAATACTTTGATTGGTTCATTCAAAATGGTTAATCTAGGTGGGGATTTAACCGATGAGTTAAGATGCTGGATTGGTAAAATGCAGAAAGTTAGAAACCGTAAAAAATTAAAAAGAATGAAAAGAGAATAATTAAAAAAAAAAAAAAGGAAAGAGAGAGAATATATGCAAATTGTTACAAGTAAAGCTTGAAGTTTGAAGATGCTAACCAGGTTCAATAGTAAATTGTGTGGGCACCCAATGGAGTTAGTCCAGTTGGTAGGAAGAGATGTTCTCTATCTTATCAACCAGGGTTCAATTCCCTTGGGGAGCACTTCAGGAATTAATTCCTGAATGTACCAGGCTGATGTGGGGGAGTGCACCCATAAGATCGCACGGGAAGGGATTTAGTCGAAGTGCGCGCAAGCTGGCCTGGATACCCTTACTGTTGAATAAAAAAAAAGTAAATTGTGTGGGCATTGAAATCTTATATTTGAATTTTAAGCACTTGTACTAATCTATTATTTTATTTTTATTTTTACAAAAAAAATCACCATGTTACATCGATCTCATATTTGTGATATGGTATCTGACCTAGTAATATTCCTCTCCTCTAATGATGTTGAGGTTTTTGGCTCAAATCTTCAAACTTTGGGATAGTGATAGCCTGATAGGAATGGTGATGGAACGGGTTAAATAGATTGATTATTCGTCTATCCCACTCCTGATAGGATAGATTTTGGGTGGGTGGACAAACAGGTAGGGGCAGATTTGGAATTTTATTTTTAAATAAAATAAAAATTAAGTCGGTTCTAGATAAGGTTGGGAAAGTTTTTAAATCCAACATTTACGAATTTCAATTACTAGTTTGAAGTAATTGTAAGAGTGTGTTTGAGAATTTTGAAAATTAAATCAAACTAGGTTCATTCTCTTACTATTATTTAATTTTAGAAAAATACTATAGCACTAGATATTTTAACCGGAAATTAAAAACCATCATGATGTGTCCTGCTTTGAGTGGTGAGGTTTCTTCTATCAAATTGTTTCCTTTTTTTTCACACACCACTCAAACCAAGACACATTAGGGTAGTTTTTAATTTCGGATTAAAGTGTCGAGTGATATAGAATTATTGTTAATTTTATATAAACTAATTCACGGTTGATTTAAGAAAAAAAAATTGTATTTATATCATATTTTCATTTTAAGGGTAGGCACTAAAAAAAAAAAAAAAAAAAAAAAAGACCAAATTTTTTTATTTTCCAAATAACCCCTAACATAACCAATGAACCTTAGCTGAGCTGATATTAGGGTGAATGGGGTTTTGGAAGGGGCCTTGTTATTGCAATCCCTCCTAACTATTAACTTACCCCAACTATTTGTGATTTTTTACTATTTTATGAAAAAATACATTGTTTTAAGAAAACTAGCCACGTAATCTACTAGAAAACATCATTTTGAGCAACTTTGTAGAAGAAAGTTTTTCCAAAATCTATCATTTAAGTAGACTTTTTGGCATTTTTTACGAAATATTCCGTAAAAATAATAAATGGTCAAAAAGTCTACTTAAATGATAGATTTTGGAAAAACTTTCTTCTACAAAGTTGTTCAAAATGATGTTTTCTAGTGGATAAAGCAGTTAGTTTTCTTAAAAACAATGTATTTTTTTATAAAACAGTAAAAAATCACAAATAATTGGCGTTGACTAATAGTTGGTAGGGTTTACAATAACAAGGCCCTTTGGGAGGCTTAGGTTGGAGTCCACCCCTTGTAAAGGCCCACAATCCTGGGCCAGCTCCACTTTGCTTAACAATCATATGCCCAACTGGGTCAACTAATCTTAATTGGGTGGAGATATTGCAACCCCTTTAAATGATCTTCGTACCAGTAGGTTATTTTAAATTTATTATTTGATCAATAAATACCACAAATTTTTTAAAATATCCTCAATCCCAATTTAGCCCGAATTTTATTTGTTGGAGTTATTGGATTTTGTGTGTAGAAACCAATACTTGGGATTGCAATATCCACACTCATTTTAATTTCCCAGATCTCTGGGTCTATGGCATAGGCCATCATCAGGGCCCGTCACCAACCATGATGCGACAGGCCTGTTTGAGAATTCGGAACACCAGATTAGACTAAATCCACTTTCTTACCACTATATGATTCTTAAACAAATCAATTTACACTTTATTTTTTTTTTATTATTTTTTTTTAAAAACTATGTTTATTGCCTATTTTCTATACAAGCTAAACATTATAGAAAAAAGAAATCTACCAAATAGTCAGTGAACCGGACCCCTAATCGGTCTGGGTTTATTATTGAACCGGATAAAGAAGAAAATCGGAGTAACCCGCCTTTCACCAGCCTAAATTAGGGGTTTATTATTAGACCAGAAATAAGAAAGAAAACCGGAGTAACCCGCCTTGAATCTGCCTAAATTAGTGTGAAACGGCCGGTCAGACCAATTTAACCAATCAATTAATAATTCAAAAATTTTTTAAGTTGCATTCCTTGAGGTTTGAACTCCTAAAACCTTTAAAAGAAAAGAAACGAGAGTCTTTACTACTAAGTTGTGCTTTACTTCTTGTTATTACAATGCAATCTATAAAATATAACATTATTACATTCATATACTTGTAAAAATCTCAAATATATTTAAAATAATATACATTTTGTAATTAAACGGTCCGACCGTTGATCCAGTGGTTAGATCGGTGAATCGGTGCCTTGGCCAGGTCGATGTCAGGTCCAGTTCTGATAAATGTCTTCAACTAGTTGACTTTTCAATTTTGTAAAACATCCCCATAAACATAATAATATATTAAATTTTTTTTAAACCTTGTATATAATGTGGACTTGGCTTTTTAGCCAATGTAGGTTGGATATTTTGAAAAACTGGTTGTTGGATTGAATATTCTTCCTACGTATGATTTGAATGTTAAAAATCACACTTGTAGCTATTCGATCTATAAAATCACATTTCTAATCAACAAAAAATTCCACATTTATGGATGATGTAGCTTTTAATTTCCGATCGACTTGATTTTGGTACCATCACTAAGTCCGAGGGCCTGTGGTAAAACTACATTTTCTTTCAATAACTAAGACAAGTATTACAAGTTACAACACAACTTTACAACTTTTCTACCCTAAAATAGGAGAGATTTTGTACACCAGACGACCAAATTTACTGAATTTTATAGCCTAAGTCGCGTTAAAGAGAAAAAAGAGAACATGGTCACCTTCCCCGAGCTCTCTTTCTCCCCTTCGTTGGAGTTTCCGGTTGTCGGCCGCCAGTTCTACGTCCAGTTTTTCCTTGCCAACTAGAGCCTTTCTTTGTTAGTGGTGATGGCTCCACTGCAGGATGGTAATCAGCATTACTTAGTTTTTTTCCTCCTTGTGAAGTCCCAGTGGCAACATTCCCAGCATTATTTACCACCTTTCCTGACAATTTGCGATTACCCGGGTGAACACTTCTGGGTTTTGAAGGAGGATTAGGGGTTGGTGGTGTGGGGAGAATGGCAATGGAAGCATTGTTACTGGAAACCTCGTAATGCTGCCGTATCATATCGGTGGCGAGGTTTCTGAGGAGCAGTGCAGATTTGTGTTCGGGTGACTTCTTGGAGTAAAAACCTAGCACGTTGTTGATGAGCAGCAGCAGATCTCGGAAGAGTTCTCTGGCCGTTGTGATGGAGGAGCTGGCAATTCTTGATCTTATTGTGTCAAAATCCATGTGCTGCCGGACAAGTTTCTTGTACCTTGCTCTCTTCTGTTATGGAAAATCCAAAAATGAGCCAATTATTATATATACCAATACAAAGGCTTCCTTTGTCACAGATGGAAACAGTAAAACACCATGAATTTTCAGCCAGGAAATGATTTCTACTTAGGAAGAAATGAAGCCAATGCAATTTAGGAGAATTAAAAGAAACCATCATGATCAACAGGATGAAACCAGATTGGTTCACTCATCCAATGAACATGATGGTTATAGAATCCTGAAGCCAATTTAAAAAGTTAAGAGTCATGGAGAATTGAATATGATGTTCTTACCTGGCTATCAAGCCGACGACGAAAGACAGAGGCGACTTCATTCTCCACAACAGAATCAAAAATACCCATAAGATCATCAATTCCTTGCCCACTCGAACCTTGGTTGCAATCATTTACACTGGACGATCTGACAGTTGGACCAATTTCGCTTGTCGAAGTTTCTCTACACAGGGAGGCATTTACAACATCGACTGAACCCCAAAAGTCACTCTCTCCAACACTCCCTTCCTTCACATCCCTATTACAATCCTTTCTCTTTCTCTTTCCTCTTCTCTTTCTAAGACTTCCTCCTTGTCCAATGCAAAAAGTCCCTGCCAGATTCTCCATGCACGAAACTTTCTCTTTTTCAGAGGACCCTGAAATTTCTGGCTTATTCTCCATTTCTCCAGATAACACCACCGCTGGAATCTGGCATTCAGGAGACCAATTCGTCCGGGTCTGCTGTGTGAAACTACCAGCAGATAGTCCATCCTTAGATGACTCTTTACCAGAAGATTCAACTCCCCCTGATTTTTGGAAGGGTGCAGGTGACTCTGTCTGGCTGGAGCCGTAATCAACATGACATTCATCTCCTTTCTCTGCCTTGAGAGTTTCAAGCTTTGATTGCAGAGATCTGAAACATATAAATTAGGTAAACCATAAGACAAATGCACTAAAGCATGCCGTCAGACACCATGGTTTGCATCATTGCATGGATTCCACAAGGGATGTGAAACAAATTAATAGAGCCATCATACTATGCTCCTCCATTCAAATATCAGAGCATTTGGCAGAAAAAAGGAGCCCACTATATCAGATGTATATCAATTTAACTGGTTTTGTCCCAACTTTTCCAGTTCGAAGCCAACATGTGCACTAACCCAATTGAGTCATATGCAACTTCAATGGAATTTAATCAAGTTACTAACCCAATTGAGTCATCAGATTGCTCCAATGATCTCTTCAATTCTGCCATTCGTTGTTTTCGCAGCTCTTCGAATAAAGCGCTAAGAGATTGAACATACATGAAACATAAAACATGAACAATTCATCAGTACAGGACCAATTTCAGAACAAAATTAATCCTATAATTACACTAAACTCTACATCAACTCTGCTTAAAATTTTAAATATAATATTACAAACCGATAATATAATCCATTATGATACGATAATGCTCGAGTTCCTCAAAAATAAAAGCAAAATTCACTTGATTTCATCTCCATGAATGTACATATATGAGCCCACCATTGATCATATTAGTTAAATTAACTTCCAAACCAAAACAATGCATTACCAAACAACTAAATTTAACTTACATGCAGCCAGAATGATGCTGTTGTAAGTCCTCATATTTGGCTTTACATGCCTGCAAATGGGATACTGTCTTTGTTATTTTGAATGTATAAAAAAATCATGAAACAAGAATTCTGTCAAAGATTTTCTTTTAATTCTCTTTGTATATTTAATCTGAAAAAGACTGGGGGAAATTCTAGATCAATTACATGACATTTCAGAATAATTGGGATGCCATTAGTAGTTCCAGTTAAAAAGGTATGAAATAAAATGCCTATGGGCTAGTTAAATACAAGGTCCAACAGGAAAAATTATAATTTTAGTATGAAATTATATCTAGGTTTCATTAATTCGATGAAAGTGTCTTAAACAACTCGGGAAATTTGAATGCAATTAAAAAAATATTTTAGAAAAACTGACAAAACATGTGCAGAAAGCATGCATCCCTTCAACCCTATATATATATATATATATATACACACACACACAGATTCCCGATTTAGTAAGCATACGCCGACATTCGCGAAAATCAGCATTAAGCTCATAGGACGAGTTATGTAAGCATGAAGCCCTTAGGTAATTGTAGGATGCATATTTTGAAACACTGAGAGTTGGATTAAATACTTTACTAATGGATGTCATACATGCCAAAATTCCTAGAGATCCAATGTCAGAATTTCGAAATATAGTTATAGAAAACTGTGACCATACTATACTTATGGATGTCATGCACGCCAAAAATCACGGTGGTCCAATGTCAGAATTTCAAAATATAGCTATGAAAAAGTTGTGACTGCTGAAAACTATTTTATAGTTTTTCTCGGTGAAAATTAAAGGTTAAAATCAGGGCCGGCCCTGAGGGCAGGCCTAATAGGCAACCGCCTTGGGCATCCATTTTTTTAATAAAATTTAGGGGCATTAAATTTGATCTTAGTAGTGATATAATACTTAAACAACTAATTTTTATTCAAGGACAGTTCAAAGGGCCGAACCCCAATATACTATATATGTTATACTATTTAACATCTATTTTTTGTTGTTGCATTTTTCTTTAGAATATAATTTTTGTTAATTTCTTGGTATCATTGTTCTATGTATGTTTGACACATATATGAAAAATATAGTTGAATTATATTAATTTTAATGGAATTATATTCAAAAGTTGTAATCAAATATTGTTTACTAATTTGATATATTTGTAATAATGATAGGAGGTTTCGGGTGAGCCTATTGAAAACTCTCATTGTGAATTGATTGTTTATTTGTTTGATATATTTGTAAGGAAAATTCCATTCGTCCTTCCTTTTTGTCTTCCCTTGTGCATTTGATCAACTTGTAACAGTTATTTCGAGAAATCCACCTTTGGATTTGATATTTCACTTATACTTATCATAAATGCAAAAAATCACATTGATCCAATGATCGGTTTTTGCAATTTTGAAAAAAATTGTAAAATATAATGAAAAAATTGTGAAAAACTATCGCAATTTATTTTTTGAAAAACCAACCATTGGATCAATGTGATTTTTTGTATTCTTGATACGAATAAGTGGAATCAAATCCAACAGTCGATTTTTCAAAATAACTTATTGAACTTTCAAGTTGGTCAAATGCACAAGAGAGGACAAAAAGGGTGGACAAAAAGAATTGTTGTATTTGTAATAATGATATGAGGTTCGGATGAGCCTATTGAAAACCTTCCTTATGAATTGATTGTTGTAGGTCTTCTTTATTAGTTTAATTATATTTGTAATTATGATAGGAGGTTCGGGGTGAGCCTACAGAAAATCTTTTTTTCTGATTTGATTGTTATAGGTTTTAGCTTTTTATATATATAATGGTGAATCAGTGATAGGAGGTTCGAGGTGAGCCTATTGAGAACGCGCTTTGTGAATTGATTGTTGTACATTTAGCTCATGAGAAATTAAGGATAAATAACTAAAATTTTACATGCTCTTTTTTTAGTCGATATGTAGTAGGGGCAACATTTTAGGAGCCCGCTTAGGGCATCCAAAATCTCAGGGCCGCCCTGATTAAAATATTCTTGCCAAAGCCATACTAATTGGCAGCAGGCTGGTATATGGCAAAGACTGTAGGAAAAGTGAGTAACTGAGTACCATACGGTTGCACCAAACATACTCAGCCATACTATTAGTTAAATTCATGGAAAATACTACATCGATTGCTGGCAGTATCAGAGTATACCAACTTCATTACCATATTGAGATATACATTATCAAAAATGCTATACAATCAGAAATTTTAACCTGAAATTAAAAACCAGCCTGATGTGTTATGTTTTGAGCGGTTTAGTCATTCTCTCATATAGATTCTATCTTTTTCACACACCACTCAAAGTATGACACATCACGCTAATTTTTAATTTCGGGTTAAAATTTTTGATTGTATAGTATTTTCATACACTATACAGGAGCTACTCTATATGATGTGTACCCATGTAAAAGAGACTCAGAGAACTGAAACCTTAAGTTACATTATGTGCACCCATGTAACCTTGAATTTTCATACTTGCTATTTACCAGCCCCACAACAACAAGGTCTTTTCAAATACTGTAACTTTTAATGGAGGGTAATTACCAGCTTTTGTTTGGTTCATGTTATTCTTTTGAATTTTAGAATTGATCAATTTATTACTTACCTTCCTTCTTAACAATTAACCGATTAACTCTACGTAGAGCTTAAAAAAAAAAAATGAATAAAAATAAAAAATAAAAAATAAAAAATTTAGGAGTAAGTAAGAATTTAATTTAATTTAATTTTCTTAAATAATGTGATTATTTATGTAATTATCTTGAAATATTTTTTTTTTAAAAAAGGACAAACATGAATTTTTCTGGCAAATTTAAAATTTAAAATTATTAAATTATTTTCAAAAAAAAATTATATGGAGAGAGAGAAAAATGACCTCTGGGGTGAAGTTGTACGGAGAAAGCGTTCTGGCACGAAGCTCCAAAGCCACGGCGTCCCAATCTTGGATTCCGTGCCGGAGCACGGCGCCTGCGAGGACGAGCTCTTCCCACGTACCCCACATCATCATCTCCTCCCCCTCCATCACCCTCCACGTGTACGGCCCAAATAATATTACACCACCTTCGCTCCTCCTCCCGTCCTACGCACCCGGCTCACGTTAGGCACCACCGCCGTTAAAATTAAGAAATTGTTTTTTAAAAAACCGGCCAATTACAGCCCAGGAAACCAGCTATTGAGATAATTGACACCACCTATGCTCCTCCTCCCGGCTCATGTTAGGCACCACCGCCGTCGAAATTAAGAAATTGTTTTTAAAAAAGCCAGCCAATAACAGCCCAGGAAACCAGCTATTGAGATAACTGAATCCAAATTTTGGTGGGTTTGAGAAGGTGACGAAAAGGATAGTTTTGGGATGAAGAAAAGCAGTTTTGAAGGAGAGGTGAAGATGGTTTTGTTTGTGTTTTTATTTTAGTATGCGTGAGACGAGGGATTGACGGATTCTGTCAGGGTGGAAAAAGATAAAACGAACTGTATACGCATGTTGAATTGTAAATATGGAATGTCAATGCAGAAAAAAAACATGGACGAAAGGGAGAGAGAGATGGGTTTCCTGGATTTTCTTACTTAACACGCAGCCAGGCAGGCATCTCTCTCTCTCTCTCTCTCTCTCTCTCTCTCTCTCTAGCACACAGAAATGCCCTTTTAGTCAAGTAATCTCATATTTACCCCTTACATTACTCAAAATGACATGGATGTTCCTATGTTGGAATATTCATATCTAGTTATTTCATGATGTTCAGAGTCAGCTAATCGAACGGTGATCGGACCACAGATCTGAACAGGGGCGAAAATTCAGTTGGTCCTCTAATTCCTCGAGATATTTTTAGGATGGGAAAGGTGGGGCCCAGCTAATAAGATCCTTAGTCCAGATAATTGTGTGCATTGAAAAATATTTTATTAAAATATAAAGCATGAATCACAGCAGTTCGTTCGTGATCTCAATTATCATAAGTTTAATTTAGCTAGGTCCACCATCCTTTTAAAAGACATGCATACACCTGATTTTTTTCCCCTGGGTAAGGATGTAATTTTCATTTGTGAAAGATATTGATACTGTAGTAACTGTACCATGAGAGGTCGTTCAAGTGGGGTATTATTAAGACGAAGAACGCCATTTAGAACTAGTTCCCACGTCAACTCTGGTGGGTTTACTCTTCCATTTTTGCCCCTTAAAAGAACAGAGTATCTTCTTTGTAATGGTCTTGAGGCGGCCTTTTTCTAATGTGGAAAAGTGGAAAAAAGAAAAAGTTCTTGCCATCTTCTTTAACCCATTACTTGGAAATTAACTCCTGCTTACCATGAAAAAAGAAACAAAGAAGCTACGAGGATTCTTCCTTTCCAAACACTACCCAATTTCCAATGAAATAGACATGTGCATATATGGTCCATCAGAGTGGAAAATGTGGCACAGAAAAAATGAATTTATATTAATGCACATACAGAAAAATATGTAGTACCTGCTTCGATTTTGTACACGTGGCGCTTTGCAACCCACATGCTGATGATGTGGCCACGGTGCATGACTCCTGTGGCTTGAGCCCTATGCGTTGGCACTGTGACGTGGTGACTGGTTTTGCGCATGGCAGTTGGGACTAACTGCTCCTTTGTTTTCAGTGACAATAACAAGTGAGAAGAACAAGAGAGATTGAATAAATAAATGGTTCAGGTTTAAGAAACAAACGTCATGTTTAATTGAATATTACAAGTGCAATATACATATGAATTTAATTGTAATTACATACAGATTGGAACCATAGATACATACAAGCAGTACTAGTATCCATAAATGAAAAGAATCAAGATTTGGAGATTATCGCCCACCGCCATAATACCAAGATATGAAGGATGACTTCCTGCTTCCCGGAGAAATAACAGCAGCGAGGTATTTACTTTAAAGCTTTGCCTTAACACAAACTCTCGAGCTATAGTGCTTAATTAGTTACTGAAAGCCGAAGATGACAGCAAGACGTAGAAAGCAGCCGGACAAAATTGTTGAGAAAACAAGGACTTTTTTAACTTGAGGAGGCAAGGGTGAAAGGGTTTTGTTCTGTATGTATCCTGAAAAAGGTATTATATGGGCCATGCCATTCCCTTGTGCTTCAGCAGAAATGGGGAATAGATGACAATGTTGGTTATGATTCTTGAAGAACTAAATTCAATTCCTGAGCACATTTCGCCAACAGACCACCCCTCCTGCAGCAAAATCAAGAGTAAATTAACTTTGAATCGGTAAACCAAATATTGTGGGAAGATAAATTTGCAACTAAGAAATTATCAGGCTACTCAATAAACAGGCAATCTATATATCAAAGAAATAAAATATAAACTGCATTAAAATACACCAGTTAGTCATCTCAATAAAAATGGCCATATAATGAGTGATGATCAGCAGCATGTCTCTTATATGGAACTCAAGCAGCTATGCTGCATAAGGACTCTGAAATGATGAACATTGACAAAATTGACATGCCACCAGCACCCAAACACAATCCAACTTAGATGCCATCTAGAACTAACAATTGGAATTAGTTAAGAAACATGCAAGTGATTATAATAATTTCAACTGCAACAAGAAAAACACAACTATAACTCTCATTAACAAAATTATAATGAGTTACAATTAACAAAGTTGTAATGAGATTCTACATTAACTAATGTTCATTGTTAAGATGAGAGGATATGTTGCGGCCCAAGAAACAATGACTTGGATAGAGGTGTTGGCATCTGACATGAGTACAAGGCAACTGGCATGGTTGGACATTGAAAAAACCCCAAAACAAAAACTTGTCTGTGCGAACAACAGTAGAGAATATTTATATGATATAAATATAATAGTATATAATGTAAACATTTTAACCGATACATGAACTAGGGAATTAAGAAATCACAAGAGCATATATTAGAAAGAGGAGGTGGGGAATCGATCTGGGATTGCAACCATATATAAGAGTGTTTAACAAACCCTGCCCAAAAAGATTTGAAAGACTTACATCTGACAAAATAGGCATCCCCTCATTTGCACTGGGAGATGTTTAAGAACATTTTTGCACACAGGAGGTGGCTAGAAATTGAGTTTCAGCCACATCCAGTGGCAGCTCAAAAACCGCATCCTTTTTTTTATAACCTAATATTATTTTTAGAAGTTGACAACTGAAGACAGCATGCTTACCTTATTAGTGCTGGAAGAATTTTCTGGATCTTTTGCAGCTGAATAAAGCACTGATTGCAGCATTCGAGCCTGTACTCAGATTTCCAAATATAAGAGAGTGTGCTACTCAATAAAGTCTCGTAGACATACAAGAAACTGGAAGAAAAATGTCAATATAAATGCTAACAAATGATACCTCTGCTCTGCCTGAAGATTGACGCCAACAGCTGGAGGTGCTGAAATGGTTGAGCGTATTACTGGCCCAAAGACCGCAACAAGCTTTAGTAGCATCTCCAACGAGACATTCACGTGCCTATACATATCCAACATAAGTTAAACATCTGACGAATTATCGGTCTGATCCAAAGAAAAGCCATCATTACATCAAGACCAGCTTCTCCTTGATAGAAAAATAAACCACCACCCCCCTTCCCCAAAAAATAAAAGTTTACAAACACATTTTTCAATGACAATCAAAAAGGTCAACAAGATGTGTTCAAGAAACCATTTTAAACTCATATAAGCAAGTTCACCCTATTGCAACATACTATTTGATTTTTCAAGAAAATTACGATCATGGTGCTTTCTTACTACCTCTGTTGAGAGAGGAACAAAACAGCCTGTTGTTTTCTTTAGCCTTCAACATGACTTCACTTTTATGCATTGCATTTGGGCTTCTAGTCACCAAAACAATTCATGACATTTAGCCCAATAACTGTTAGGTTGCAAGCTCTTTTCGCACATTTGTGCGTGCGCGTGCGCGCGCATGTTCAAGCACCAAAAAAGGAACATTGTTCTCCTTGGCTGATATTACAATCAGCACTCTCTCACCTACTTAATCCAAGCAGCTAAATTCGGGCACTTCTTTATCTGCTCAACTTGAACTCAAGCCCGTGTGTGTGTGTGTGTGTGTGTGAGAGAGAGAGAGAGAGAGTAATATTGGAACTTACAAAATATTAAATAAAAAATTTGGATATAATCATAGGATAGGGTTTGCTTGGCTTGGAAGCTTATCCAGGCTTATTAAGAACTCAGAGAGCAAACACAAAAATCAGGTGAGATTTTGCCATCTCCAATTGCAGGGTCATGACCCACAAATGGTGAGTATTGCATAGTTTACGCTAAGATCATGAAACATGCCGATTCCATGGTCTCCAACTAGGGCCGTAAGACAAACCATGCTTCTTGAGCTTGGTTGGATATCAGCTTGATAGGAGGCTAGTTCAAACTCAATCCTAAGATAAACAAGCCAAGCACAAACATATGTTTGAGCTTGGTAATTTATCGAGCCAAGCTTGAGGAACCACTCGGCTCAATAAGCTCGTTAATACTTTAAACAATCAAATTACTCTAGATCAGTTCGATAAGAGGTTCGTTTGAGTTCTGTCATAAGTTAAATGAGCCAAGCTCAAACTTATATTTTGAGCTTGTAAATTTATTGAGCCAAGCCTAAGAAACCAAGTACTTAGCATGGCTCAATATGTTTATAGCCAAGCCCTAGTATCGTGAGTTTGTTTGCCACCTTATAAATGAAACATTTACCTTTCTATCTTGCTATCCAGTAATTCCGTAAACACAGGCAGCAAGAAAGAAAACAAATCTAAAGTGAGAATCTCCATCTTCTCCATGAGAACACTGACCACATCTGCCTGTACCTGCAACAATGAATCACTGATGCTTAAGAAGACTAAACAGGCATGAAAAAAGAAACCAGTTACTAATAGGAACCATCTCAAACAGAAAAAGCAACATGCATGACATCTTCCAATAAATACCCACAGAATGATCTGGCAACTTCTTCATTGCACTGATAGCACCCTTAATGTCATTCCGTTCCCAGAAATGCCGCACCACCTGTAAGTTTCACATTTAAATTACTTTGTCACTAACTTAAAGCAAAAGACAATGCCAAGGAAAAATTTTCACGTAGGGCACAATTAAGCCACTGAAACATAGATGCTTGAGTTCCTACAATCAACATAACATGCTACATTGCAACAACTGTTTGGACTATGAACAGGACAACATGTCAGGCTTCCAGAAATTACTTTTATTTATTTCTAAGTTAAATTTTCCAATGACTAAAGTAACTACTGCAAGAAAAACTGAGTACTAGATAATGAAACAATTGTTTGCATCCCATCAACTAAAAATATCGATATGCATGAGTAGCTTAAGTTACCTGTAATTTCGTCAGGCGGGATCGAAGGGTACTCAAGAATACATCATGATTTTGCATCAAATCTTCAGTAACTCTCTCATCATCTGCAGATACTGGCTCCCTTCCAGACTGCTTAGGCTCTTCCCTCTGTTATTTACCAAACAGCATGAGAAATGTTGACTGAGTTTACTTGATCAAAGTCACAGTGTGCATGTGCACAGGAGAGAGAGAGAGAGAGAGAGAGAGACCTCAATTTTGCAACCTCCAATAGACAATTAGATAATTCAAACCGTTGAACAAATAAATTTGTCAACATAATTTATCACAGAAAAACAAAGGGGATCAATAAGATGATACAAACCATCTCGCTTAATTAACTAGGACATTTTAGAGGGAAGCAATACCATTAAGGAAATAATCCAAATAACCATCATGATACGTACAGCAGCAAAGTCTTAGCACCAGGGAAAAAAAATAGTATCAGTTAATATTTTATTCTTATACAAGTCATTTAATATTTTAAATTTCTAAAATCTTCACCTTTTCTACAAAAAATGTCACTCTATCAACCATATGTTGAAATTTCAGTATTTCTTAAATTTCAACAAGGACCAAAATTTATGCCAAATGAAAATTTAAAACCAAGTATAGATCCCCTTATCCATCCATCTGTATTTACAGAAAGAAGAGCACATATTCACTGCTTTTATATTCAGAACTGATGAAAGGTTAACTTTAAGGGAGAAAAACATCCTACCAGCACAGTAGATGTTTTATCTGTTTCAGATATCGCATGGGGGGACATACTAGTTGTGTTATCTTCATCCCCAACAGATTTCTCTCTTCTTTCAAACCTCTCCACGAGAGAGCGTGTCCTTCCTCTTACAACAGCAACTGCCAAATTGGGAATGCTAAAAGAATCAACTTTCATCCAGTCTATTCTTGAAAACAACACAGTTAGGAATCTATGGCAAACCTCCATTAACATATTTAACAGAGCTTATCCCTTTGCTGGAATTGAGGGACTCGTCACCTGAAAAATAATAAAAATATCAGATGTTACCAACAAATATATATATATATATATATATATATATATATATATATAT